>PISX010032258.1:0-16398 GCA_004024625.1 Mellivora capensis
TCATGCTTAGTGAAATAAGTCAATCAGAGAAAGACAACTATCATATGATATCCCTGATATGAGGAAGTGGAGATGCAACATGGGGGACTAGGGGGGCAGAAAAAGAAGAAAAGAAACAAGATGGGATTGGGAGGGAGACAAACCATAAGTGACTCTTAATCTCACAAAACAAACTGAGGGTTGCGGGGGGTCGGGGGTCAGGAAAGGGGGGTGGGGTAATGGACATTGGGGAGGGTATGTGCTATGGTTAGTGCTGTGAAGTGTGTAAACCTGGTGATTCACAGACATGTACCCCTGGGGATAAAATTTGTTTATAAAAAATAAAAATTAAAAAAAAATAAAATAAAAAAATAAAAAATAATTTAAAAAAAAAAGAAGGTAACTTGCTACCTTCCACCTCCTCTGGCAACAGATTGACACTAGCTACAGCCATTGGCAGTAACCCCAGAATTTTGTAGCCATATTGTGAGGAGATGGGGGAGGCTGTGCTCCAGATATCCAGTTTCCAGATACATCAGTCAACATGGGGAGGCTTCAGTTTCTGTTAATTCACAGAAGTTGAGTTCTGTCATCTCTTTCTGGTTATAGCTTTGGAGACCAAAGAGTCTAAAATATTGAATTTAGACATCTAACCCCTCCTTACTAAGGTATGAAACCTATTCTCTGACTTATTAGGCAGTGCTCCTGTCAAAAAGTAATTCAAATCACGTCATTCCTGAAAGCCCTTACATTGGCCTACAGGGTTCTACATAATGTTGTCCCAACGTTATTTCTCTGACCTCCTTTTCTATACCACTCTTCCTTTTGTTCTTTAGTCTCAAACCATGCAGACCTTGATGTTCTTTAAATATACCAAGTAAGATACTATCTCAGGGTTTTAAAATTGTAGTTCTGTCTGGTAATTCCTTCCCCAGATATTTGCATGGTTCAAAGTCTCTTTTCATTCAGATCTCTGCCTAAGAGATCTGTCAACTTCTCAAAGAAACTTTTCTTAATTGTGCTCTATTCTTCTTTATGGCTCATATTATAATAAACATTTATGTTTTTTCTATCTATTTTATCTATTTGAATGTCAGCTCCACAAAAGCTAAGACTTCGTTATAGTCACAGCTATATCCTCAGCTCCTGGAATAGTACCTGGCACAAAATAAAGGCCCAATAAGTATTTGTTGAATGAATAAATAAAGTATCAAATTTGATCCTCAAACGCTGTGTGAGGTCAGTGTGATATTTTCCCAATGCTTTAGAATCAGTGAAACCACTATATTCCCAGAAGTTAAGTAACTTGCCTAAAGCTACACTGCTAAAAAGTGGCAAAACTAAGTTTGTTGCATTACATATCTTTCCAGAAAACAGAGTCCATCAAAATTCGATTATGGGTAATGGTTATGTTGGGAATCTATAATTACCTCATATATGTTTTTCTTCAGATATAAATTAGTTCTTATAAACTAATATTTTGCTTTTAAAAACCCTTCAATAATTTTCCACTGCACTTAGAATAAAATTCAAATTTTTAGCATGGCCTTAAAGGCTTTGCATGATTTCCAACTTCATGTAGCCCCTTGTTTCCTTTCACTCACAACATTCTAGCTGTACAGACATGTTTTTTTCTTTATCTCAAACACTAAGTCCTCCCAATTCCATCATAGTTTTTTATTTCTTATTTTTTCCTCTTGAAAAACTTCCCTAACTTTTTTCATAACTGGTTTCATATTCCTATCTTAGCTCAGAGAGGACTTCCCTGATCATCCTATCTAATCCTTTCAACTCAAGTCTCATTACTCTCTATCCCAGTATCCTGCTTTATTTTCCTCATGGCATTTAATGTTATTTACAATTATCTTTCTTTTTTTCATTTATTTTTGGTCTTCTCCTGTCTCCACTACAATATATACTATCTAAAGATAAGAACCTTGTTTGTCTTCTTATTATTTTGTTCCTAGAACCTAGAATAGTGACTGGCACAAAGGAGGGACAGAGAAATAATTATGAGATGATGATGATGATAATTAATCATTGAGTTCTTACATGTACTGCATGTGGCCTTTTATCTGTATTATTCCTCAAAAATACAATAAGATTGATACATTTTTTAGATCTGTTTTACAGGCAATGAAACCAAGAAATAGCGTCAACAATTTGCCCAAGATCACACAGCTAAGGAGTGAATGGATGAAAAGAATCCAGACAATTTAGTTTGAGAGGTAGTGCCTTCACCTCAATTTAAAATTAAACTATAAATAAATGATTTAGCTAATCAATTTTGCACTCTTAATTGTCTCAGAATTGTGATCTTGCCTCCATGTTGTGTTTTAACTTAAGTAGTGGAACATACTTAACTTTGGGTGGTATAAATCAGTTTTGAGGAATATAAAGAAAGGTGTATTAGAGGAACCTGTTGGAATTGAGTTTTCTAAACTTTCTGGTTCCTCTTAAATTTGCCCATTCAAATTGCCAAAATACCACCATTTCCCAATTGATACATCAATCTTCTTCTGAGAAAGAGGGAAAATTTAAAAAATGGCTATTTTAATATAGCAATCTCTATGTGAAATATTCTATAATGTGTACTTTAGAGATTCAGGTTAGACAATCTCACTTTTAACCATCTGTTTCTAGCTCAAAAATCCTAGATTTAACCATCCTCTTCCTTATTGTAGTTTATTAAACACTGCATGGAGTAACCAAGACATTTTCTTATCCTGAAATTTGTAGCCATTTTCCACTGAATATCACCCATGGAGTACAATTAGTCTTATGCCAGGAGGGAAGAGATAATATCCTGAAAAATTACTTTCCTAGTTTTTTCTTTCTTGTTTTATTTGTTTGTTTGTTTGTTTGTTTTTTAAGCATTCCTAGTTTTTTACATGAATGGCCAGTCTCCCATCTAGGGAAACATAAATCCTCACTATGATTCCCCTAATCTTGACTCAACTAATTCCGCATTCTGACAGTTGCCATCTTGATGCCAGTTACTCCATTAAGACCTTTTGATTGCAAGTAGCAAAGCAAAGCCAAACCAAATTAGGAAAAGAAAAAAAAAAAGGAATAGAGTGTAAGGACAACAAATCATCTCACAGAACTGAAGGGCAGATATTTACCCAGGCTCCAGAGGGTGACTGGAGCCAAAGACTGAAAGGCTTTAGGAAGTCCAACTCTCATCTCTGCTTACATCTCCGCTTATTTGTTTTGTTCTCTTTTCTTTCTTCAGTTGGGCTTATTTGGTTTTTCCTTCTATCCAGTTAACTATGGCTACCCTTCAGCTCTTAATTTCCATGTTACATTTCTAGCTGGAGTCTAATGCTAAGTCTTAATTCCAAATCCCAGGGGAAATATTCTTAACTAGGTAACTATGGCCAGGCTTCCACATGTAGTTTAATTGATATGATTAAGAGTGTTCAATCACAAAGTAAAATAAATGGCGTCTGAGAGCCCACAGGTGTGTTTTAAAAAACACAAAGTAAACTTTTTCCAGACAAAAGTAGATGGGCTGAACAAATAGATAATAGCCCACTATTCTTTTATTTCTTGCTTTTGAAAATATACTCTACTTAATAAGGTTTGATTGACTTAAAAACATGTCATGGTTTAAATACAGTATTAAACATTCTTTGGAAATATTCTGTGTCTTCCAGAAACTATGCTGTCACTTAATAGGCATCATTTCCTTTAATTTTCTTAAGAACCCAAGGAGGGTTAATGTAATTATCTCCATTTCCTATTTTATTGAAAAATAATTAACAGGGAATGTTATATAAGTTTCAGGTGTACAATATAATGCTTCAATACATTAATCAACAATTCAATACACTACCCAACAGCCCACTATTCTTAATCATCTTTGTTTTAGACTATATGCTTTATTTCTTTTTTAATTTTATTTTCTCAGTGTTCCAAGATTCATTGTTTATGCACCACACTCAGCGCTCCATGCAATATGTGCCCTCCTTAATACCCACCACCAGGTTCACCCATTCCCCACTCCCCTCCCCTCCTAAACCCTCAGTTTGTTTCTCAGAGTCCACAGTCTCTCATGGTTTGTCTCCCCCTCTGATTTCCCCCAATTCACTTTTCCTTTCCTTCTCCTAATGTCCTCCATGTTATTCCTTATGCTCCACAAGTAAATGAAACCATATGATAATTGACTCTCTCCGCTTGGCTTATTTCACTCAGCATAATCTACTCCAGTCCTATCCATGTTGATACAAAGTTGGGTATTCATCCATTCTAATGGCTGATTATATGCCTTATTTTTTTAAAAATCAGATTTCCAGTTTAGCATCTGCCTTCAGCTGACGTCATGATCCCAGGGTCCTGGAATTGAGGGCCACATCAGGCTTCTTGCTCAGTGGGGAGCCTGTTTCTCCTTCTGCCTGCTGGTCCCCTTGCTTGTGCTTGCTCTCTCGCACTCTCTGATAAATAAACAAAGCAGCTTTGCAATTTAATTACACAGATAAACTAGGTTTTGATTAATCACATAAAAGTTTCCTTATAAATTATTAACTATCCCAACACATTTAAGATATAACGTATTTGCATACTTCTTTTCAGGAATTCATCTATTTCACAAAACAAAATACATCTTTAGGGATTTACAGAAGATGGCAATAATGACCAGTTTTCTAAGGAAATATTATTTTATACTATATTGCAATGCTAACTTTTCAGATATATTTTTACTTTAGTTGAATGACAATATTTCAAAATGAGTACTTTATTGTTGTTTACTTTTTTCAAGTAGAGACAATATCTAGATTGGAATGTAATTTGGGCATTGTTGAAGAGATCAGAATACACTATCAGGCAGTTGTTGTAGTTGATTTTATTATGACTATGTTATGCATCTCATTTTCTCCTCAGTTGTTTGAATAATTTTATGTAAATCAGCATTCTTTATTCATCTTCAAATTCTCATTTTCAAGTCCAAGTCTGTATTTTGGAATAAGTACAGCTTTTGGAAGCTTTAAAAAAAAAAAGTTGAGATACATACATGATTTCAGAAACTACCTAAATATAGATAATTGTTAGATATACATCTCCAACGTTAATTTCTCTTCCTCTGTTTTGTCCTACATTTTCATTCAACCACGTGACACCTCTGTTTGGAATATAAATGATACCTCAAATTTAATGTACCCTCCAATCTCCTGCCAAAAGTCAACCCCTTACTAACTTTCTCATTACAACAGCTGTCTCTGCAAATCTCCCAGCTTCCCAAATTCTACTATCCTTCATCTTTCACATTATTAAGATCTGTCCATTTCCCCTCATGAAATATATTTTAGCTTCTGTGTTCCATTCAACATTTTTGTCACCACTCTTGTCCTTAACATCCAATCATTAACGTGTAGCAATAAAGCCATTTCTAGAGTGTTTTTACTCCAGTGTGTGTTATGGAATTGTGAAAAGCATCTTTGGTAAATGAAATTTTTATGAGATCACTCCCCCTGTTCCCATTACTTTGAACATAAAATTTAATAATAATAACAAAAGTAACACTTACATAGTACTTAACAGGGTCTCTTTAAAGTGCTTTACATGTATTGATTCTTTTAGTTTCCGATATCCATAAAGTAGTTTACTATTATTATTTTCCATTTACAAAAATCAGAGCGAGGAACAGAGAGGTTAATTAATTTGCTAAAATTTCATAGCTAATAAGTAACATTTCCTGAATTTATCTATCAAACTCTTCTCATTACTTTTAATCGTTTAACACATTTGTTCCCCATATCACCTCACTGACCTTAATTCATTAAGACTAAATACAGGTCCCACTTGGAAGGGTCTAACAGTAAAGACAGGGCTAGTAAATGGAAAATATGAGCCACCAAATTGTATAAAATACATGCACACCTACACTTACTTTAAGTGCAGCAATTTTTTTTTTTTACCAGGTTTCTAAATCATTTGTGACAATATGTTTTCAATTTTGGCCATGGCAAATCTGTACTTCATTTAAAGGGAAATGAAAAGACTAGATCATCACACAGATTTACAAACAGGGAGATTTACTTGGCAGATGTTGATGTGGCCTTAACCTCTCCAGGTTTTAACAGCTGGACTCAGACACTGTAATGACTCTGTCACTCTCCAATTTGTGACTAATCCAAACTGCTTCCTGTTCTTGGGAGAAATGAGTCATCTGGAAGTGACTGGTTATATCAATTTTATGTAACAAAGTTCTCATTTGCACTCATTTGCACATTTCTGCCAGCTCACCTAGAGAAATCTGTCAAAAATCCAACTCCTATTCCAAATCCCCCAAAGTCAGCACTGCCAGCACAGATAAGTCCTTATTTAGTTCTCTGCATTCCTCTTGTGCCACCTGTCATTTCTAAGAAATGTTGGACTTTTTTTTACCAGTAGCGATTGAGAATATTAGATATTAAATTCTCTGAACTGAAAAAAAGCAATATAATATAATAAGGAGGATAAATAAAAAGCAGACATGAGCCATGCAGAACTAGGTTTGTTTTAGGCTTTTCTATGTACTGTCTCTACCACTACGAACAAACTATATCATTTTTCTCAGCCTCATAAACTCCTCTGTAAAATGGGGATAGGTCCTAAATTATGGATTGCTTTGTGGATTAAGTGGCATAATACATACAAAGTGTCTCGTACTCCACATCACTTGACACGATGAGCACTGGGTGATTAAAATGAAAGTTAAAAAAACGTATCTGGCACTGTGTAAATGAAGGATATTATGTACAAAAGGTACATTTAAAAACTATGTGGAATATCTAGTCTTTATTCGGGATGTAAAAACCTGGGAAGAATACCACTTACACCCTATAGCACAAACAAAAAACTGGAAAAACTGGAAATTCATTAACCCCAAATCTTAGAAAACTCTGATGTTTTCAAGAGAAGACAGGACATGAGCCCTTTCTCAACTGGTGCAGACATAGTCAGATTCCAGTAAGATTTCAGGTAAAGTTGTTAACAAACTGGTAAAGGCTAAGTCTGTGTTAGCAAAAGAATATGGAAACTTCTTTTGTTTTTAACTTCTTTTTTTTAAAGATCTGTTTCTTTCTTTTACTTTTTAAAAGATTTTATTTACTTATTTGAGAGAGAGAGAGAGTACAAGCTGGGGGAGGGGTGGCAGAGGAAGAGGGAGAAGCAGACTCTCAGCTGAGCAGAGAGACTGACCTGGGGCTTGATCCCAAGGCCCTGAGATCATGAACTGAGCTGAAGGTAGATGCTTAACCAACGGAGCCACCCAGGCACGCCTGTATTTATTTGATAGTGAGAGAGAAGAGGAGGTTCAGAGGGAGAGAGAATTCCAACCAGACTGCATGCTGAGTATAGAGCTAGACAAGGGGATGGATCCCAGGACACTGAAATCATGAGTCTGACACTTCACCAACTGTCCCACCCAGGTGCCACAAGAATATGTAACCTTTTAAGATCACACCAGTGGGGGGAATATGCAGTCATTTGAAGACTAATTTCCATGAACCTAACCTGGTTTGAATAGCAAGAGTTCTAAAAACATGTCTGAGGGAGGAGAACCACAGCCATGGTAGGAAAGGTAGGAAAAATAATCAAGATCATTTTCCCTATAGAACAAAACACTCAAACTGGTGGGAGAAAATGGCAACAAACAGTATCAAGCCTGGGGCACTCTTTCTCTTTGGAAAGCAGGGCAAGTTTATGGGGATTTGTGAATTAAAAAAAAAATTGTGCATGTCTTTAACTGTGCTTTAAAAAAAATATTGAGTTTTGAGAGTTCTTTGGATACTTTGGATAGGGGCGCCTGGGTGGTTCAGTGGGTTAAGCCTCTGCCTTTGGCCCACATGATCTCAGGGTCCTAGGATGGAACCCCACATAGGGCTCTCTGCTCAGCGGGGAGCCTGCTTCCTCCTGTCCCTCTCTCTGTCTGCCTCTCTGCCTACTTGTGATCTCAGTCAAATAAATAAATAAAATCTTAAAAAATAAATAAATAGGGGCGCCTGGGTGGCTCAGTGTTAAAGCCTCTGCCTTCAGCTCAGGTCATGATCCCAGGTTCTGGTATCGAGCCCCACATCGGGCTCTCTGCTCAGTGGGGAGCCTGCTTCCTCCTCCTCTCTCTCTCTCTGCCAGTTTCTCTGCCTACTTGTGATCTCTGTCTGTCAAATAAATAAATAAAATCTTTAAAAATAAATAAATAAATAAATAATTTGGATAAAAGTCATTTGCCATATATGTGATTTGCAAATATTTTATCTCAGTCTGTGATTTGTCTTCTCATTTTGTTATCCATGTATTTGATAGAACATTAAAAAAATTTTTTTTTGAACAAACATTTTAAATTTTTAAATTATACTTTATCTTTCTTTCTATCATGAACTACACTTTTGGTGTCATGTCAAAAAATATTTGCCTAACTTATGCCCACAAAACTTTCTTCCATGATTTCTTTTGTAAGTTTTATTGTTTTACATTTTTCAGTTTGGTCTGTGATCCATCACACCTGAGTTTATGTTAATGAGATGCCTGGTGGTTGGAAGCCCCTACATAGCTTCAGGATGGGAGCTGGTTGCCAGAGAAACCAATCATGTGTCTAGAGGGCTGGACTTTTTTAATCTCCAGAGAGTGGAGTGTGTGTGTGTGGGTGGTATATAGAGATTAAACTAATCTCCCATGGCCAATGCTTTAATCAATCATCTCTAGGCAATAAAGCCTTCATATAAACCCATAAGGACTAGGTTTGGAGAACTTCCAGATAGGTGAACCATAACACTCCTCTTTCTCAATGCATCCTAAACTCCCTGGTGACAGAAGCTCTATGCTCAGGACCCTTCTGGACCTCTACCTATGTATCTCTTCATCTGGCTATTTATTTGTATCCTTTAATATCCTTGGTAATAAACCAGTAATCTACAAAGTAAACTGCCTGAGTTCTGTAAGCTGTTCTATCAAAGTAATTGAACCTGATGGGAAGGGTATGGGAACATCTGATTTATAGACAGTTGGTCAGAAACGCAGGTGATAATCTGTACTTGCAATTGGCATTTGAAATGGAAGCCGTCTTGTGAGACTGGACCCTTAACCTGTGAGATCTGAAACTATCTCCAGATAAATAGCATCAGAATTGATTTAAATTGTAGATAACACAGCTGATGTCTGTTGGAAAGTTGGAGAACTGCTTGATTTGGAGAAAAAATCCCATGCATTTTTTTGACCAGAAATACCAGAAGTATTATGAACGAATAGAGTGTTAAGGAAAACAGGTTAGTATTTTCCATATTAACCCTTATTAGATTTCAAAGTTTTGTCTATTTCTAGTTGTCTGAGAGTCTTTATAAAGAGTGGCTGCTATATTTTGTTTAATACAACTGGCATCCATCAGTATGTTCTCTCTAGTTCAGATTCTGCTTTTTGTTTATTCATTTCTTAAGATTCCATTTATGAGTGAAATCATATGGTATTTGCTTTCTCTTATTTCACTTAGCATGATACCTTTTAGGTATACACACACACACACACACACACACACACACCACATCTTCTTTGTCCATTCATCTTGGCTATTATAAATAGAGCTTCAATAAACAATAATAATGGTGTATATAACTTTTCAAATTATTGCTTTAATTTTCTTTGGGTAAATACCTAGTATTGGAATTATTGGAATTACTGGATCATATGGTAATTCTGTTATTAATTTTTTGAGTGTGTGTATATTTGACACACAATGTTACATTAGTTTCGGGTGTACAGCTTAGTGCTTTGAGAAGTTTATGTTACACGATGTTCACCACAATTATAGATACCATGTGTCCCATTACATCACTTTTACAATACCATTAGCCGTTTTCCTTATGCTCTGCATTCTATTCCTGTGAGTTACTCATTGTACAACTAGAGGCCTTTATTGCCCTCACCCCTTCACCTATTTTGTCCAACCCCTCCACCCCCACTCTGACAACAATCTGTTTGTTCTCTGTATTTATGGCTCTGATTCTGCTATTTTGTTTATTCTTTTTTTTTTAATTTTTAGATTCTGTTTATGAATCACATGGTATTTGTCTTTCTTGGTCTCACGTATTTCACTTAACATAATACTGCCTCGGTCCATCCATATTGTCTCAGATGGTATGAGATGTGGCACTCTTTTTTTGGGTCAGATATATATATATGTATATATATATATATATATATATATATATATATATTTGGTGGGTCTGATATATATCTTATATATATATGATATATATATATATCTTATATATCTGATATACATATCATATATATATGTACATATATATATAATCTCATGTGCTTCCTTATCCATTTGTCTACTGATGGACACTTAGATTGCTTCCATGTCATGGTTATTGTTAATGATGCTACAGTAAGCATAGGGGTGTATATATCTTTTTAAGTGTCTTCCCTGAGTAAATGCTCAATAGTGGAATTATTGGATCATATGGTATTTCTATTTAAAAAAAAAATTAAGGTAACTCCATACAGTTTTGGACAGTGGTTGTAACAATTTACATTTCTACCAACAGTGCATGAGGGTTCCTTCTTCTCCACATCCTCACCAACTTCTTCTTCTTCTTCTTCTTCTTTTTTTTTTTTTGGGTTCTATGAGGTTCTGTTTCTTTTTTTTTTTATTTCTTTTCAGCTTAACAGAATTCATAGTTTTTGCACCACACCAGTGCTCCATGCAATGCGTGCCCTCCCTAATACCCACCACCTGGATCCCCCAACTTCGCACCCCCCCAACCCTTCAAAATCCTCAGGTTGTTTTTCAGAGTCCATAGTCTCTCATGGTTCATCTCCCCCTCCAATTTCCCTCAACTCCCTTCTCCTCTCCATTTCCCCATGACCTCCGTGTTATTTGTTATGCTCCACAAATAAGTGAGACCATATGATAATTGACTCTCTCTGCTTGACTTATTTCACTCAGCATAATCGCATAATCTCTTCCAGTCCCTTCCATGTTGCTACAAAAGTTGGGTATTCATCCTTTCTGATGGAGGCATAATACTCCAAAGTGTATATGGACCACATCTTCCTTATCTATTCATTCGTTGAAGGGCATCTTGGTTCTTTCCACAGGTTGGCGACCGTGGAAATTGCTGATATAAACATTGGGGTACAGATAGCCCTTCTTTTCACCACATCTGTATCTTTGGGGTAAATACCCAGTAGCGCAATTGCAAGGTCATAGGGAAGCTCTATTTTTAACTTCTTGAGGAACCTCCACACTGTTCTCCAGACTGGCTGCACCAAGTTGCATTCCCACCAACAGTGTAAGAGGGTTCCCCTTTCTCCACATCCTCTCCAACACACGTTGTTTCCTGTATTGCTAATTTTGGCCATTCTAACTGGTGTGAGGTGGTATCTCAATGTGGTTTTAATTTGAATCTCCCTGATGGCTAGTGATGATGAACATTGTTTCATGTGTCTGATAGCCATTTGTATGTCTTCATTGGAGAAGTGTCTGTTCATATCTTCTGCCCATTTTTTGATATGATTATCTGTTTTGTGTGTGTTGAGTTTGAGAAGTTCTTTATAGATCCTGGATATCAACCTTTTCTCTGTACTGTCATTTGCAAATATCTTCTCCCATTCTGTGGGTTGCCTCTTTGATTTGTTGACTGTCTCCTTTGCTGTGCAGAAGCTTTTGATCTTGATGAAGTCCCAAAAGTTCATTTTTGCTTTTGTTTCCTTTGCCTTTGGAGACATATCTTGAAAGAAGTTGCTGTGGCTGATATCAAAGAGGTTACTGCCTATGATCTCCTCTAGGATTCTGACGGATTCCTGTCTCATGTTGGGGTCCTTTATCCATTTCGAGTTTATCTTTGTGTATGGTGTAAGAGAATGGTTGAGTTTCATTCTTCTACATAGAGCTTCCAATTTTCCCAGCACCATTTATTGAAGAGACTGTCTTTTTTCCACTGTACATTTTTTCCTGCTTTGTCGAAGATTATTGGACCATAGAGTTGAGGGTCCATATCTGGGCTCTCTACTCTGTTCCACTGGTCTATGTGTCTGTTTTTATGCCAGTACCATGCTCTCTTGGTGATCACAGCTTTGTAGTAAAGGTCGAAATCAGGTAACGTGATGCCACCAGTTTTATTTTTGTTTTTCAACATTTCCTTAGCAGTTCGGGGTCTCTTCTGATTCCATACAAATTTTAGGATTATTTGCTCCAGCTCCTTGAAAAATACTGGTGGAATTTTGATTGGAATCGTATTAAAAGTATAGATTGATCTAGGTAGTATAGACATTTTAACAATGTTTATTCTTCCGATCCAAGAACATGGAATGGTCTTCCATCTTTTTATGTCTTCTTCAGTTTCTTTCATGAGTGTTCTGTAGTTCCTTGAGTACAGATCCTTGACCTCTTTGGTTAGGTTTATTCCCAGGTATCTTATGGTTCTTGGTGCTATAGTAAATGGAATTGATTCTCTAACTTCCCTTTCTGTATTTTCATTGTTACTCTATAAGAAAGCCACTGATTTCTGTACATTGACTTTGCATCCTGCCATGTTACTGAATTGCTGTATGAGTTCCAGTAGTTTGGGGGTGGAGTCTTTTGGGTTTTCCATATAAAGTATCATGTCATCTGCTAAGAGAGAGAGTTTGACTTCTTCCTTGACAATTTGGATACCTTTTATTTCTCTTTGTTGTCTGATTGCTGTTGCTAGGACTTCTAATACTATGTTGAACAAGTGTGGTGAGAGTGGGCATCCTTGTCGTGTTCCTGATCTCAACGGGAAGGCTGTGAGCTTCTTCCCATTGAGGATGATGTTTGCTGTGGGTCTTTCATAGATAGATTTTATGAAGTTCAGGAATATTCCCTCTATCCCTATACTTTGAAGCGTTTTAATCAGGAACGGATGCTGGATTTTGTCAAATGCTTTTTTGCATCAATTGAGAGGACCATGTGGTTCTTCTCTCTTCTCTTATTGATTTGTTCTATCACATTGATTGACTTGCGAATATTTAACCAGCCTTGTAAGCCAGGGATGAATCCCACCTTGTCATGGTGGATGATCTTTTTAATGTGCTGTTGGATCCTGTTTGCTAGGATCTTGTTGAGAATCTTAGCATCCATATTCATCAGTGATATTGGTCTGGAATTCTCCTTTTTGGTGTGGTCTTTGCCTGGTTTGGGGATCAGGGTAATGATGGCTTCATAAAAAGAGTCTGGAAGTTTTCCTTCTGCTTCAATTTTTTGAAACAGCTTCAGGAGAATAGGTGTTATTTCTTCTTTAAAAGTTTGGTAGAATTCCCCAGGGAATCCGTCAGGACCTGGGCTCTTGTTTTTTTGGGAGGTTTTTGATCACTATTTCAGTCTCGTTACTAGATATCGGCCTATTCAGGTTGTCAATTTCTTCCTGGTTCAATTTTGGGAGTTTATATTTTTCCAGGAATGCATCCATTTCCTCTAGGTTGCTTAACTTATTGTCATATAACTGTTGATAATAGCTTCTGATGATTGTTTCTACTTCCTTGGTGTTAGTTGTGATCTCACCAACACTTCTTATTTCTTGTCTTCTTGATTTTAGCTATTCTAACAGGTGCAAGGTGATATCTCACTGTAGTGTGGTCTTACAAACCCTGGAAGACTTGCTGAGATTTCAAACTCCCTGTGATGATCAGATCCACTAGGTATGGCTTCTGTACCCACCCCTTTCAGTGTCAGTACCCTCCAGTTATGGCATCCAGACTTGTACCTTATGGTGTCCAGACCTTGCTTTGGTCTGGGCTTTTAAGGTGGAAGGGGAGAGCATTTTCACAGGTCCTTGGCTCTGTTAAACTGTGGCTTCTTTTTCTGTGTCTCAGCAGGACTAGGTTTCTGTGTCTCAGCAGGACTAGGGCTGGTATAGTTCATAGATCCTGGGTTTGTTGTATTCATGAGTTCTCTGAGAAAATGCGCAGGCCTGTTAGACTCTGCTTTGGTCTAGGCTTTTAGTGTGGGGTGGGAACATAAACTGTGTCATTGTCTTGTCCCTCTGACCTGGAGAGATTTCTAGTGCTTCTGCTGCTTTGCAGAATTCTAATGTTATCTTTTTTATATGCTAGTTGCTCTTATAAATGGTGGCATTTTTTCTGTGTCCAAGGACAGAAGGATATGTTCCTGGTCCCTCAATATTATCTCTCCCCACTGCCCTTCACAGTGTTGGGGGTGGGGGTTCCCTTTGCTACTGTGTTTCCATCTGTCTTACTGTCATCTTGCCATTCTCTATGTCTTGGCTGTTCAGTAGCATTTAGTTAGCACTCAGTTCTTTTTCAGGAGGAACTATTCTATTAATAGGTGTTGCTCAGTGTGTTCTGTGGAGGAGGTGAGTTCAGAGTCTTCCTATGTCACCATCTTGAATCCCGTTTTTAACTTTTTATTTTTTATTTTTTACTATGCTATGTTATTCACCATACAGTACATCATTAGTTTTTGATATAGTGTTTCATGATTCATTGTTTGTGTATAACACCCAGTCCTCCATGCAATAAGTGCCTTCCTTAATACCCATCACCAGGCTTACCCATCCCCCCACTCCCCTCCCCTCCAAAACCCTCAGAGTCCACAGTCTCTCATGGTTTGTCTCCCCCTCCAATTTCCCCCAATTCACTTTTTTTTCTTTCTCCTAATGTGCTCTGTGTTATTTTTTATGCTCCACAAGTAAGTGAAACCATATGATAATTGGCTCTTTGCTTGACTTATTTCACTTGGCATACTCTCCTCCAGTCCCATTCATGTTGATGCAAAAGTTGAGTATTCATCCTTTCTGATGGCTTAGTAATATTCCATTATGTATAAGGACCACATCTTCTTTATCCATTCAGCTGTTGTAGGGCATCTTGGCTATTTCCACCGTTTGGCTATTGGGGACATTGCTGCTATGAACATTGGTGTGCATGTAGCCCTTCTTTTCACTAGATTTGTATCTTTGTGGTAAAGACCCTGTAGTGTAGTTGCTGAGTTATAGAGTAGCTCTACTTTTAATTTTTTGAGGAACTTCCACACTGTTTTCCAAAGTGGCTACACCAACTTGCATCCCCATCAACAGTTTAAGAGGATTCCCCTATCTCCACAACCTCTCCAACATTTGTTTCTTGCCTTGTCAATTTTTGCCACTCTAACAGGTGTAAGGTGGTATCTCAATGTGCTTTTGATTTAAATTTCCCTGTTGGCTAATGATGATTAGCATTATTTCATGTGTCTATTAGCCATTTGTATATCTTCTTTGGAAAAGTGTCTGTTCAAAACCTCCATACTGTTTTCCACAGTGGCTGCTTCAATTTTAATTTCCACCAACAGTGCATGAGGCTTCTATTTTCCCCTCACCAATACTTGTTATTTCTTGTGTTTTTGATTTTTAGTCATTCTGATAGTTTTAAGGTGATATCTCATGGTGGTTTGATTTGCATTTCCCTGATGATGAATGATGTTGAGCATTTATTCACGTGTTTGTTGGCCATCTGTATTCTGTATGCCTTCTTTGGAAAAATGTCTATTTGTCCTTTGCCCATTTTTTAATCAAATTATTAGTTTGTTTCATGTGTCTGATAGCCATTTATATGTCTTCATTGGAGAAGTGTCTGTTCATATCTTCTGCCCATTTTTTGATATGATTATCTGTTTTGCATGTGTTGAGTTTGAGAAGTTCTTTATAGATCTTGGATATCAACGTTTTGTCTGTACTGTCATTTGTAAATATCTTCTCCCATTCCGTGGGTTGCCTCTTTGTTTTGTTGACTGTCTCCTTTGCTGTGCAGAAGCTTTTGATCTTGATGAAGTCCCAAAAGTTCATTTTTGCTTTTGTTTCCCTTGCCTTTGGTGACATATCTTGAAAGAAGTTGCTGTGGCTGATATCAAAGAGGTTACTGCCTATGTTCTCTGCTAGGATTCTGATGGATTCCTGTCTCACATTGAGGTCCTTTATCTATTTCGAGTTTATCTTTGTGTATGGTGTAAGAGAATGGTCGAGTTCATTCTTCTACATATAGCTGTCCAATTTTCCCAGCACCATTTATTGAAGAGACTATCTTTTTTCCACTGTATATTTTTTCCTGCTTTGTCGAAAATTATTTGACCATAGAGTTGAGGGTCCATATCTGTTCATCATCACTAGCCATCAGGGAGATACAAGTTAAAACCACATTGAGATACCACCTCACACCAGTTAGAATGGCCAAAATTAGCAATACAGGAAACAACGTGTGTTGGAGAGGATGTGGAGAAAGGGGAACCCTCTTACACTGTTGGTGGGAATGCAAGTTGGTGCAGCCACTCTGGAGAACAGTGTGGAGGTTCCTCAAGAAGTTAAAAATAGGGCTTCCCTATGACCCTGCAATTGCACTACTGGGTATTTACCCCAAAGATACAGATGTGGTGAAAAGAAGGGCCATCTGTACCCCAATGTTTATAACAGCAATGGCCATGGT
>PISX010032259.1:0-16411 GCA_004024625.1 Mellivora capensis
ACATATGTATGTGTGTTTGCATATACCTGAACAAGTGAATTATTTCTAATTTTGTGAGTCAAGATACTGAAACCAGAATGGGAAAAAATAATTTACCAAAATTCCTCCTAATAGCCTTCACAAGTTGTATTTCTTTCTTTTTCGGTCTCCAAGTCACAAAGAAATGAAAGTTATGGTGTTATAGACAGCTTACACATTGGCTCCCAGTCTCTCCTGCCCTATGATATTTATACCCTTGTGTAACCCCTCTCAACATTGTATCTAGATCAGTCTGTGCAACTGGAAAAATATGCAAAGATAATAGTGTGAGTATCTCCAACAAAAGACTACAGTTGTCAACTCTAAGCTCCCCTTCCACCCCAACAGAAACATTGAAAAACATACAGAAACTGTCAAAATCAATTTTGTCAGAAATCTGGAAAACAACCAAACATTTACAGCAACCAAGGGAATACTAAATCAAGAAAAAAAGGCAACTTTAAAATTGTGAACAATTTTTGCAGAGTTTTGACTTTTCCTTGCCCTACCCATCCTAGGTGTGGCAACACTGTTAAAGAGGGATGACAGCATTTCTGGAGAGTAGGACTCTGGTCCCTGGTTCTGGAGGTATCAGAGCAGATGTTGTTCGCAAGTTTTTGTGTATTTATTATAACCTACAAGGGGGACATCTGTAAGAGTGATCCCCAAATTTAATATATCTGTTCCTTCCAATTCAGAATTCAGGCCATAAAAGAAGTGGTCATTGCTCTCAAATACTGCAAGCCAACCAAGCAAACTTCAAACTCTTTTGGCAAAAGATTACAATCGAAACATATAATAGCCTGCCTCTATCTGGGAACAAAAGCTGGGAAGAATTTCTTGGGGGACATTAAGACATCCAAAAGAGTCTGTGTATAGGGGGGATTTAGAAGGCTATGTTCATACCCAGAACAAGGCAAATGCTTAGAAAGTCTAGAGAAGATACAGAGCTATCATTTATCCTCACTAGGTGCAAGACTGACTAAGTGTTGAAGAAGAGCTTTGTTTGCAAATGAATTGCTCTCCTATGCAGAAAACCTGGAAGGATCAATAACAACAAAAACCCTTGGAACTAATAAGTGATTATAGCAAGGTTGCAAGGTATACAGTCAATATATGAGGTCATTTGTTTTTCTATATACCAGCAATGAACAGGTAGAATTAGAAATTCAAATATGCAATGCCATGTGCACCCCATGAATGGAGTATTTAGGAATTAATCTAACAAAATATGTATAAAACATATATGAGGAAAGCTATAAAATTATGATGGACACATTCAAACATGAACTAAATTTAAGAGGGATATTCCATGTTCATAGATAGGAAAATTCAATATTGTTAAGATGTCACTCCTCAAATTCATCTATAGATTCAGTGTAATCCCAGTCAAATCCCAGCAACTTATTTTGTAGATATTGACAAATAAAAGTTTATATCAAAAGGCAAAAACCAACCAACACCAAAGAAATACAAACAATTATAAGAACATATTATGAACAACTCTATGACAACAAATTTGACAATCTGGAAGAAATGGATGCATTCCTAGAGACACATAAACCACCACAACTGAACCAGGAAGAAATAGAAAACCAGACCCATAACCAGTAAAGTGATTGAAACAGTCATCAAAAATCTCCAAACAAACAAAAGCTCAGGACCAGATGGATTCCCAGGGGAATTCTACCAAACATTTAAAGAAGAATTAATACCTATTCTCCTGAAACTGTTCCAAAAAATAGAAATGGAAGGAAAACTTCCAAACTCCTTTTATGAGGCCAGCATCACCTTGATCCCAAAACCAGACAAGGATCCCATCAAAAAAGAGAATTACAGAACAATATCCTTGATGAACACAGATGCAAAAATTCTCACCAAAATACTAGCCAATAGGATCCAACAGTACATTAAAAGGGTTATTCGCCATGACCAAGTGGGATTTATTCCAGTGCTGCAAGTTTGGTTCAACATCCACAAATCAATCAATGTGATACAACACATTAATAAAAGAAAGAACAAGAACCACATGATACTCTCAATAGATGCTGAAAAAGCATTTGACAAAGTACAGCATCCCTTCCTGATCAAAATTCTTCAAAGTGTAGGGATAGAGGGCACATACCTCAACATCATCAAAGCCATCTATGAAAAACCCACCACAAATATCATTCTCAATGGAGAAAAACTGAAAGCTTTTCCGCTAAGGTCAGGAACATGGCAGGGATGTCCATTATCACCACTGCTATTCAACATAGTACTAGAAGTCCTAGCCTCAGCAATCAGACAACAAAAAGAAATTAAAGGCATCCAAATCAGCAAAGAAGAAGTCAAACTCTCGCTCTTTGCAGATGATATGATACTCTATGTGGAAAAACCAAAAGGCTCCACTCCAAAACTTCTAGAACTTGTACAGGAATTCAGTAAAGTGTCAGGATATAAAATCAATGCACAGAAATCAGTTGCATTTCTCTACACCAACAACAAGACAGAAGAAAGAGAAATTAAGGAGTCAGTCCCATTTACAATTGCACCCAAAACCACAAGATACCTAGGAATAAACCTAACCAAAGAGGCAAAGAATCTATACTCAGAAAACTATAAAGTACTCATGAAAGAAATTGAAGAAGACACAAAGAAGTGGAAAAATGTTCCATGCTCCTGGATTGGAAGAATAAATATTGTGAAAATGTCTATGTTACCTAAAGCAATCTACACATTTAATGCAATCACTATCAAAATCCAACCCATTTTTTTCAAAGAAGTGGAACAAACAATCCTAAAATTTATATGGAACCAGAAAAGACCTCAGATAGCCAAAGGAATATTGAAAAAGAAAGACAAAGTTGGTGACATCACAATCCCAGACTTCAAGCTCTATTACAAAGCTGTCATCATCAAGACAGTATGGTACTGGCACAAAAACAGACACATAGATCAATGGAACAGAATAGAGAGCCCAGAAATAGACCCTCAACTCTATGGTCAACTAATCGATAAAGCAGGAAAGAATGTCCAATGGAAAAAAGATAGCCTTTTCAATAAATGGTGTTGGGAAAATGGGACAGCCAACATGCAGAAAAATGAAATTGGACCATTTCCTTATACCACACACGAAAATAGACTCAAAATGGATGAAAGACCTCAATGTGAGAAAGGAATCCATCAAAATCCTTGAGGAGAACACAGGCAGCAACCTCAGTGGCCTCTTCGATCTCTTCGACCTCAGCCGCAGCAACTTCTTCCTGGGAACATTGCCAAAGGCAAGGGAAGCAAGAGCAAAAATGAATTATTGGGATTTCATCAAGATCAAAATCTTTTGCACAGCAAAGGAAACAGTTAACAAAACCAAAAGACAACTGACAGAATGGGAGAAGATATTTGCAAACGACATATCAGATAAAGGGCTAGTATCCAAAATCTATAAAGAGCTTAGCAAACTCAACACCCAAAGAACAAATAATCCAATCAAGAAATGGGCAGAGAACATGAACAGACATTTCTGCAAAGAAGATATCCAGATGGCCAACAGACACATGAAAAAGTGCTCCACATCACTTAGCATCAGAGAAATACAAATCAGAACCACAATGAGATACCACCATACAGCAATCAGAATGCTAAAATTAACAAATCAGGAAATGACAGATGCTGGCGAGGATGTGGAGAAAGGGGAACCCTCCTACACTGTTGGTGGGAATGCAAGCTGGTGCAACCATTCTGGAAAACAGCATGGAGGTTCCTCAAAAAGTTCAAAATAGAGCTACCTTATGACCCAGCAATTGCACTAATGGGTTTTTACTCTAAAGATACAAACATAGTTATCCAAAGGGGCACGTGCACCCAAATGTTTATAGCAGCAATGTCTACAATAGCCAAACTATGGAAAGAACCTAGATGTCCATCAACAGATGAATGGATAAAGAAGATGTGGTATATATACACAATGGAATACTATGCAGCCATCAAAAGAAATGAAATCTTGCCATTTGTGATGATTTGGATGGAACTAGAGGGTATTATGCTTAGCAAAATAAGTCAATCGGAGAAAGATAACTATCATATGATCTCTTGATATGAGGAAGTGGAGATGCAACATGGGGGGTTTGGGGGGTAGGGAAAGAATAAATGAAACAAGATGGGATTGGGAGGGAAACAAACCATAAGTGACTCTTAATCTCACAAAACAAGCTGAGGGTTGCTGGGGGGAAGGGGGTTGGGAGAGAGGGTGGGCTTATGGACATTGGGGAGGGTATGTGCTATGGTGAGTGCTGTGAAGTGTGTAAACCTGACGATTCACAGACCTGTGCCCCTGGGGATAAAAATACATTATATGTTTATAAAAAAATTTAAAAAATTAATAAAAAAAGGCAAAAACCCAGAATAATTAACACAATATTGAAAGAGAAGAACAGGGTTGGAGAACTAGGACTATCCAACTTCCAAACTTACTATAAAGCTATGATAATCAAAACAGTGTGGTATTGGCAAAAGAATAGACAAAATAGATCAATGGAACCCAATAAAATCTTACCAAAATAAACTTTCATAAATATCGTCAACTGATCCTTGACAAAGACCAAAGTTGGAACAAGGATAGACTTTTCATCAGATGAATAAATGAATAAAATGTGGTATAATATTCATACAATGAAATAATATTCAACAATAAAAAGAACAAAGCTCAAATATATGTCACAACATGGATGAGACTCAGAAACTTTTTATGCTAAGTAAAAGAAACTAGACACAAAAGGACAAAATTATGTGGAATATGTATTATATTATATGAAATATTTAGAATGGCAAGTTTATAGAGACAGAAAACAGATCACGGTTCACCAGGGACTAGGGGAGCAGCAAATGGGGAATTATTGCTTAAAGGTTACAGTATTTCTGCTAGGGACGGTGAAAAGTTTGGAAACAAAAAGTGTTAATGGTTTCACAATATTGTGAATATAATTAATATCACCAAAATGTACTAAAAATGTTTAAAATTGTATGCCATATGCATCTTATCCACAATGAGAAATATCAGAAGTGAAACAAAATGAAAGCTACTGAGGAAAGAAGCTCTGCTTCACTAGCCAAGATGATTTAATAAGTTAATCTGTGATGACAAATGTCACATTCAAACTGAGTGCATACCCTGCTACTCTATCTAGCTCAGAAGTGACAAATAAATGGAATGCATGAGACAAAGAAATTGAACAAAATGGAGGCAAGGTGGCATATTGCCATGTCTTACTCCCACATCTTTTCTTAGTCTGTGTTGTGTCTGTTCTTTATGCTCTAACAAACTGCTTTCTACACACACACACAGACACACACATATTTTAAAAAGTGATGATATGACACTTCTCAGATTAGGTTATAAAGATTAAAGTTTCCATCTTACTCTTTTCTCTCTCTCTCTCTCTATCTCCCTTTCATCACTCCCTTTTGGGGAAAGAAATTGGTATATCCTCAGAATACTCAAGGCAGTCTTATGTAAGTAAAGGCCATGTGGTAGAAAACTGAGACACTGACTACTGACCAGTAATAAACAACAGATAGGGGAGTAAATGTGCCTTTGATGACGCAGTCCCAAATGAAGTCTTGCTTGAAATCTCATGCTGACTCTGAGCCAGAAAGTTATAGCTAAGCTATCTCTGAACTCCTAACACTTAGTATTTCTGTGAAGTAGTACACATTTGCTGCTTTAATCCATTAATTTGGGGGGCAGTTTGTTTTTTTATCAATTCATAACTAATACATAATTTATACCTCAGCCACAATTTAAGGTTTAACCTTTCCATGACAAAGAATAATTTGTTTTAGAAGAGTACGACCACTTATTCTAAGACCAAAGTGAAAGAATGCAAAATATTTAATTGTAATTGCCTTTACTATTTTTTAAAAAAAGGAGAGAAATAGCATTTTATGTATTTTCTTCCCATTATTTCCCTGAATAAGGCACATTCAAAAAGTGTTGTTAGAAAACACTCAAAATCTAATCAAATAAAATGAACCTTTCTTCTTTACTCACAATTCACAGATTTGTGAAGTTAATTGAAATGTAAAACACTACAGTAAGCTTTCAGTGATTGGCGCAAAAAGTTCTGTAAAAAATCAGTCAAAATTGGCTCAAAGTGGTCATGCAAAATATCAACAAACACACATTTAAAATTTCCACCAATCAACAGATATTTTACTGGAGTAAAAAGGACACACCGTAATTGCAAGGAAATTTGTGATGATGGTTAACAACTTATGGGGAAAATAATTACTTTATTTCAGAATCAAATTAATAGTTCAAATTTTAGTGAGGTGAACTCTATTAATAGAATACTTATGGGAAATAAAATTACCTCATAAATAGAACAAACTGTAGGAAAATATATTTCCAGGTGATAGAATTTAGTAAAGGTAGTGTTTAATTAAGTAATTGAAGAAATTTTGAGGTCAGAGTGCAAATGCAATTATAAAACCCAAAAGATAATTAATCTGCTCTTGAGTATTAGCAATTAAGATAGTTAATATACTTTGAATCTGTACAAAAATATAATATCATAAACATGTGTGGGGTGGAAACCATCACCATATACAAACATTTATGAAACTTTCTGATTAATTGTTTATTGGTCTTCTCCAATAAACTTTCTGGAACTCCATAAAACTCCATAAAACTTGCTGGAAGAGGAGAAAAATCCTGTCATTTAAATAGTGGTCAGTGGCAATGTATAAAAGTTATTACCTTCTTAGTTTAGATCACTAGAGCTAAACTACTTCACTCTAAGAACAACTTAGTGTTGATTCATTAAGATATGTCCAGTTAACTGAAGATCACAGATATACTGAATGGTCACCGTAACTGCAATGTGAGTGAATGCTCCAGTTATAAAGAATCATCAAAAAGCACAAATCATTGCCTCTTGGATGCTCCCTTCTGGACAATGATCAGGAGGAACTGTATATAAACTCCTCAATGAGAAAGAAGGGGGACAAGAAATATGCCTGGAGTGTGCCTGGGTGGCTCAGTTGGTTGGGCAGCTGCCTTTAGCTCAGGTCATGATCCCAGGGTCCTGGGATGGAGCCCCACATCGGGCTCCCTGCTGGGTGGGGAGTCTGCTACTCCTTCTCCCTCTGCCTGCCACATTGCTTACTTGTGCTCTCTATCTCTTTCTGTCAAATAAATAAATAGAATTTTTAAAAATACAAAACAAAACAAAAAAGAAATATGTCTGGAAAATAAACCAGATGGTTGGCTTTAGGGTTAAGTGCTGGGGGGCCTGGGTAGTCAAGAGCAGGACAGACAAGAGCTGGGCAGTGTGCATGATGGAACCAGTGAGCTGAGGGAAGTTTACATGGCTACACTGAGTGGGTATATAGTGGGAGGTGAGTATTCCCCTAGAGGCTTTCTTCTTCCAGAGGTAGGAAGCTGGGTGATTGGTGGCTGAGGGGAGCAGTGGTAGCATTCCCACAGTAGAGGCAGTTTTCATTAATTCTATGGAGTAGGTGAGACTTGTAAGAATGATAGACACAGGGGCGCCTGGATGGCTCAGTGGGTTAAAGCCTCTGCCTTCGGCTCAGGTCATGATCCCAGGTCCTGGGATCGAGCCCCACATCGGGCTTTCTGCTCAGCGGGGAGCCTGCTTCCCTCTCTCTCTCTGCCTGCCTCTCTGCCTACTTGTGATTTCTGTCTCCCTCTGTCAAATAATTAAATAAAAGCTTTTAAAAAATTAAAAAAAAAGAATGATAGACACAGCTTCATACTTGGAATGAAAAATATACAATTATAATAAAAAAGACAGAATTCTATTTCTAGTTAAAGATAGCAATCTTTTCCACATGAGGTCCAATTAAATAAACAGTAGCTATTATACATCAATTAAAAATTTTTAAAAATATAAATGAATAATAAATCAACGGTAGCTATGTCCAGACAGTGAAACATACATTAAAGCAATTAAAAACAGAGTGATCATCAAGGTCACAAATTTCCAGTAAATTCCTGAATGACTGAAAGTACATAAAAGCGCATTAATAAAACCCTGCAACTAAAATATGACACATGATTTTGAACAACCAGAGAGTGTCAGGAAAAGGAATTGATGTATAATTTAGTCTATAAATTCATGTGCATTTCAGATGAATTTATGACAGTGGAAAATAGAGAAACAAACACTGTTTCTAGCATTATTACTTTATTCTGGTAAAAACTGTCCACAAAGCTACACATTAAAGTTTCTTATTCATTTTCACAAATATTGAAAGTAATAATAATGCTGTGGGTTATTAAAAGAATGCACAGTCATTTTCAAGAAATTGAGAAATAGAGGCGCCTGGGTGACTTGGTGGATTAAGCCTTTGCCTTCAGCTCAGTTCACAATCTCAGAGTCCTGGGATCGAGCCTTGCATGGGGCTATCTGCTCAGCAGAGCACCTGCTTCTCCCTCTCTCTCTCTGCCTGCCTCTCTGCCTACTTGTGATCTCTCTCTCTATCAAATAAATAAAATCTTAAAAAAAAGAAATTGAAAAATATAGAAATACAAAAGCAATACACACACACACACACACACACACACACACACACACAGCAGAAAACAAAAGCAAGGAAAAAGCCCAGAAATACTTCTACACAGAATTAATGGTCTTTGTTTTGGTGAAATATGCCAGTTCTATCTGTAAAAAATAGGATGGCAGGACTTCAAAACTGAGTACCAACTATTTAAACTATGATTAACAAAATATGTTAAATATTACTGAATTTGAAAAACACTGAGATGAAACTAAAGAATTCCAAGCAAATGTTTCTTTATGATAGTTATAATGCATGACATGATAGCTATAATTCATAATATGATAGTTATAATTTGACTTATTTTTTTTAACTACAATCTTGTTTTATATTATACACTGACATTTGATTTTGGGGAAAAAATCTGAAGTCAGCATATTTATACACTCTCCACCTCACCTATCTCTGACTTTTTCACATGTTCAAAATGCAGTTATTTCAATTTTACTCTTTAATTGTGCTTGATCTTTGTTATATATATGACTAGCTGTAATGTTTACCAGTGAGAAATTGTCATGAGGTTTTAATTACCAAATTTTTTGTTCCCCCATTAATATTCAAGAGTTGGTGTTGATTCTCTTAAAAAAATCATGATAACCATATTCCTTGGATTTTGTTTTACTTAAAAATGGTTGCTAATTTTAAATTGGAATGCCAAATTTACCAGATATGAAATTTTAGTGGATTGAATTCTCATTATCTGTGAACATATATTAACAGTCTTCTGGTATTGAGTGTTACCCTCAGTGGTAACATTCAATACACTCAACTTTTTTACAAGTTTTTCCACTTGTAAAAAAGTTTTTCCACTTTTTAAAAAAAAATTTATTTATTTGACAGAAATCACAAGTAGGCAGAGAGGCAGGCAGAGAGAGAGAGGAGGAGGAAGCAGGCTCCCTGCTGAGCAGAGAGCCCGCATCAGGGCTTGATCCCAAGACCTGGGATCATGACCGGAGCTGAAGGCAGAGGCTTTAACCCACTGAGCCACCCAGGTGCCCCTTTTTTCCACTTTTTTACAAGTGGAAAAACTTGTAAAAAAAAAACTTCCTCAAATTAAACCTAACTTTAGCCCTAATTCTAAATTAATCCCTCAAATGAGCTCCTTCACTTGCTGTAAATGATTTCTGTCATACCCCCAACCTCATCACTATTTCTCACCCATGCTAACTCTTTTCCTTTCAAGCTTCTATTCTGCACAAGTTTGTAATCCTAAATTTAGAGGGGAAATTAGATTTTTAAATGCTAATAATAAACATAACTTCTTCAGATTCTTTCCAAAACATTAAAAATAACCAAGCTCTTCAAGTTAATATTTCCTTGTCTTAAATTGTGCTACCGTGAAAAAGACGATTTGAGCAGAAGTCCATTTTGAGGAGATTGCTGGAAGAATCCTACAGGAAGGGGTTAGTAAGCCAGGGAAAGAAAGAAAGTTGAAATACAGTAGGTCAAAAGCAAGAAACTTCTGGGGGCCACTAGAGATATATCCACAGGAGACCTTTGAAAGACCGTCTGAGTTGTTCCCCAGTGATGTCTTATCTATTGAGTGAGGAAGCCTGCTTATTATCAACTCTACTCATCACCGGTTGGGGATTTCTTACAGAGGCATTAATTTCCTATCAATTCCAGTGAAAGCCTCAGGCAGATAGGCATTTGCAGTAGGAAGCAGTAAACAGAAACTGAGTGCTGAAGATACCTCTGAGCACTGCTATGAAGATACCTCTGAGCACTGCTAAATCCTGCCATAGCTAGGTGAGATCAGTCTCCAGCCCTGTCCCTGACTCCATCCTATATCTGACACTTATCAACCTATCCCAGTAGACAATTGTTTGGGGTCCAATTCCACTTTAAATTAGTGATCAATTGCAATTTTATTAGGGGTTCCTAGCCCCATCTTGGGAAAGAACTTAGCAAGTGTCCTTCAATATCTGTGCTGGTTAGAGATTAAAAGAAGGTGATACATCATAAAAGATAAAAAGCATGCTCTGTGTTGGTAGTGCAAATGTCTGGAAATTATTTCATGAACCAAAGAAAAACAATATGACACCTTATTATAAAAACAATTTGACACTTTCTTCTCTTTCTCCAATCTTTCTTCTCTGATGTGCCAGGAGAAGCAGTTTTAGATAGTTAATGGAATTCTGAACTCTGTGCTAGCTCCTTACAAATGTGTCTCACATTTTGGTATATGTCACTATCATCTAAAATCTTTTGTTAAAATGCATATTACCAGACATCTAGGGTACTAGATTCAGTTGTTTCTGTGAGAGACCCAGGACCCTCCAGTTCTAATAAGTGGCTTGAAATAATTTTGATGGTCCTTGAATTACATTTCCAGAATACCATATAACATATTTCAGGGATATTTACATTTTAATTGACAATATTAGGAAAAAAAAACAGGTTTTCTCTGCACTGTTACCACTGGAAATTTATGAATAAAAGATCCAGAGAGAGTCAGACTCTAAAAATTCAAATATGTTAGATAAAAATGTTAATATTTTAACTTAGTCCTCTACTCTGATTTTGACCTCTACCTCGTCCCCACTTAAACGTGGGAATATTATAGCAGATCTATTATGTGCAGTTACCACCCAGAGGTCAACTAGAAGATGCTACTTTCAATAAGATATTTAAAAATTGGGAGAATGGGGCAAGGATCAGTATCCCTGGAGAATTTTATAAATGTCATTTTGAGCTAGATGATGGTGGCAAGTGCTGGATAGAATTGAATTCACTGATCTCGATGAGAAAAATGGGATCTTAGAGGCCAGATAGCAGTGCACCCTCAGAGAGAAGACTGGTGACCAAACTAGCACCAGCTCCCAGAAATATTAAAGATAGACAGTCTAGGGACACCTGGTAGCTCAGTTGGTTAAGCATCTAACTCTTCTTTTTTTTTTTTTTTTGTTAAGATTTTATTTATTTATTTATTTGACAGACAGAGATGACAAGTAGGCAGAGAGAGAAGGAAGCAGGGTCCCCACTGAGCAGATAGCCTGACATGGGGCTTGATCCCAGGACCCTGGGATCCTGACCTGAGCCGAAGGCAGAAGCTTTAACCCACTGAGCCACCCAGGCACCCCAAGCATCTAAATCTTGATTTCAGCTCAGGTCATGATCTCAGGGTTGTGAGATTGAGCCCTGAGTTGGGTTCTGTGCTGGGCATGAAGCCTGCTTTAGATTCTCTCTCCTCTCTCCCTCTGTCCCTCTTCTTACTCTCTCTCTCCCTCCTTAAAAAAAAATTAAAAAGTATATAGAGAGAGTCTATTAAGTGTTGCTTGATATGTACAGAAAAAAAAAAAAGTCTAGGACTGATCAGCAGAGCCCTTATTTAAGTGGAAACCATGAGGATGCTTAACCTCTTCCCTAATTTCCAGATGTGGTCATATAATTGGAGACCTTTGACTGAGGAGGAAGGGAAATACTTGAAGATAATCTTACCATGTGGCCATTGGTTTAAACTGTGGCGCCTCCCATATACATTTCAAGATTTATGGAATCAAAAATTATCAGGTAATTAGGTAATAGATAAATTTGGTCCAGTCAACCCTAATAATACATCCAGTACAATTGATGAAAAAATTATGTATTATTTTACAAATCCCAAATGTAGACTTGAATTCTATGTTGGTTTCTAAATACCATAGAGTTAAGTGTATTATGGCAGAAAGAGTTATTCAGAAGCCCCTGGAACTACATACTCCTACAAAAATAGTAAGTCAACAGAACTGTTGCATCCCTGAAGATTTGAAGAGATTACTATTTCCACCATCAAGGACATGAGAGATGCAGGTATACTAACTCTTATATTTGCCCTTTAACTTGCTTGGCTGCCTAGCACACAGACCAGCTGAGCAATGCATAATAATATTAGGTGGTCACAGACTAAATCAGGTGTTGATGATGATCAGAGCTTTGTTTTCAGATATGGTATCTTTATTTAAGGAAATCAACACAGTCATTGGCACCTCAATGGCACTATATGCTTCCTTTCTATTCCTATCAGTAAGAAAAATAAGAAGGAGTTATATTTACAAAACAGTACTAAACCAAGGGGGAAAAGTCTTAATCTTGTTCCAAGACTAAAACAATATACCCATGTCTGTATAATACAATCTGGGAAGAAATTTGTCATATTCACATTCCACAAAACATCACAACACATTGGTTATTACCTTGATGGCATTATGCTAATTAGGCATTGGACATAAAGAACTAAACATCCCATATGTCTTAGCAATATAACTGTGATAAAGGGTGAGAGATGAACCTGGATAAATTTGAAAGAACTGCTCTAAAAGGTGTCTCTTTTAAACTGAGCAAGACATGATAGGACATTTTGTTTCACCAATGAAAAAGAGACACAATGTTTAGTGACTGCATTTACATTCAGCAATAACATATATCACACCTAGGTATGTTTTCCAATCCATTTATTGGGTAACCCATGAGACTGACAGATCTGAGTAGGACCTTGAACAGGAGAGGGTTCTGGTCATCATGAATTGAATATTTTTTGGATATACTATATCATAAAATTTGTCATATAGGGCAGTATTCATTATATATTTGATGTGGTATGCAGGTGACTGGAACCAAGGTCCAGAAGCCAAAAGCAAACTTAGTCAACAGTAGCTTATAACTCAACAATTTGTTGGAGAATGTAATTGAGAGGACATGACCACCAATTGATTCTCAAGGTGGAACCAGGCAATTGGAAGCTCCTAACCCACTCCCCTATCCTTTCAATGTACATTCTACTCAATGTTCCCACAGTTAAAACCATTTTTAAAGACTTAGTCTTGACAGAGAAAGATATTGTTGAGACCATCTGGACAGTATACATGACTGAACCCAGTCAAGATCTCTAAATAAACTTGTAAAATCCCGGTGGGTGGGTGCAGAGATACTCATCTTGCAGCTGCCCAAGACAAGCCTCATAAGTAAGTTCTCTTGCTTATTAAACCTGCCACCTACCAATCCAGATGGCTTGCCTCTTTCTTTAGCTTCCCCTCGGCTCTGTACACAGGGACCAGTTTACAAACCAATATAACCTTAATTTACTGACTGTCTGTCAACCTTCTAATGTCTCCAGTTAATACAGGAGAAAGAAATGCAGTCAAGATTAACACAGGAATCTCCATAGTATGCCAGAACCAGTTGAAAGCTTGTCAGGAACTTAAAAATAGTAACATTGGACAATTGGTAACAAAGATGGGCTTCTTTGAGTAGACACTGAGTGGAGAAATACTTGGATTGCAAGGGAATGCCAACAATGAACAACTGAGGCAGTAGAAATTCTCAGTAATTAGGGGACAAGGTGGTCTATCACATAGGGATAGGTGGATGACTATCAGCCTCTTTACCTGGACATTCTAATAATGCCTTACAAGGCCTACAAACAACCATGATGTCAAGGAATTAGGCTAGTAACAGTCCCAATAACTTATGGGCCTGCTCAAACCAAGCTGACCTGGTTAATACTCAGCTCAGTGCCCCAAATTCCAACATTCAGGAGCCAACACTGAACCCCTAATGATATTGTGAGCCAACACTGAACCCCTAATGATATTGTTGTTTGGAGTAAACTAGTATTTTCAGTTGATTTTATTAGAACCCTCCCATTGTAGCAAAGGACAGTTCATTTTCTGCCCTTTGATAGGTACGTATGCAGTGGTTCAGCCAGTACCACCTAGAAGTTTCCAGAATGGCTTTTCTATTAACAAGCTATCCTATACCACATTATCTGTAGTCTTTTTCTTAAATTATGTTATGTTAGTCACCATACGGTACATTATTAGTTTTTGATGTAGTGTTCCATGATTCATTGTTGAATTATCTGTAATCTATGGGATTCACTGGCCATTACCTAGAAGCCAGTTGGGTTGATGGTTGAAAAGCTTACTGAAAGCTCATTTATGGCCTTACTTGGAAGACAACATGCTGAGAAACTGAGGTGCCATCCAGTAAGCTGCAACACAAGGCTTAAATCACTATATAAATCAAAGTTTATATAGTGTTTCTCAATATCTGGAGACACAGGTTCAGAAACCAAGATAGTGAGAGTGTTCTATCAACCAGGTACATTTAACAATCCCACACAAAGTAGTTTTTGCTGGTTGCCACAACATTGAACTCCGTTGTTTTGGAGATTTTAGTTCGCAGGGAAAATGCCTTCACTTGGAAAGATGATCTTAGCTTTGATGAATTGGAAGCTGGGTTAGTCCCCTAGCCATTTTAGAATCCCCCTACCTCTGAATCAACAGACAGAAAAGGAGCTTACTTTATTGATTACTATGATTGATCTGGATTGTCAGGGAGAAATATGATTTCAGCTACATAATTTAGAGAAGAATAATCATATTTGGAGTTTAAGGGAATCACTGATGATTTTCTGCTTAATAATTCTACTCAATAGAAATTCTGACAGCACAATAAAAACAAAACTCCTAAAGAATCATACCCTGCATAATGAGTTTTGGGGTTACCTCTCCCGGAGCAAAACAAAACACCTGTCTAGGTGCCAGGGGACTGTAAAAGCAATAGGGACTGAGTGGTTGAAGAAGGCAGTTATGATTACTAACTCAAAACTCACGAAGTAGAAATCATGCAGAATATGCTTTAAATGTATTATTTCCTTTTTCATCATTTCTAACCCCTGTTACCTTTGATTTTCTTTTCTTTCTTTTTTTTTTTTTTTAAGATTTATTTATTTGTTTTAGAGAGGAGAGAGAGAGAGCATGTGTGCTCATGAGTGGGGGGGAGTGGTAGGGGGAGAGGGAGAGAAATCCTTAAATAGATTACCTGCAGAACCCTACATGGGGCTGGATCCCAGAACCCTGAGATCCTGACCTGAGGTGAAACCAAAATTGGAGGCTTAACCAAGTGAGCCACCCAGGTGACCCATACCTTTAATTTTTCAATCAAAGGTGATTGCTTATCTCAAGTCTTTCTTCTTTAAATGCTTTTGTTTTGGTTGTTGATAGCTACTACTTCCCTGTTCCCTCCAGTTTAAGGGCAGTATTGACTCTGTTGCAACTAAGTACAGTTGACTTGCCCATCCCTTTTCTTCACCTACACCTGCCCACACTTTGTAAATAGTACCTTTATTAAAACTTTCCTGAATTATTGTAATTTAAGATGTCATCTTTCACATGTCGGAAGCTTGACTAATATTTCCTGTTGTTTTCATTATGTGGATGTGCAATTCTTCAAGTTTGCCAACAGTTTTACCAAAAACAACCTATATTTGTCATCTATTGTTCTCAAACCATAGAATTCAATTAATACTAGGAGAAAAGTTTTATTTTAGTATCTTGATTTTTGTTTATTTGTTTTCTTTGTACTTTTTAAATGGCCAACAATTTTTCTTATTTTTTTATTTTATTTTTAGTTTTAGTTTTTATAAACATATTTTTATCCTCAGGGGTACATGTCTGTGAATCACCAGGTTTACACACTTCACAGCACTAACCATAGCACATACCCTCCCCAATGTCCATTACCCCACCCCCCTTTCCCGACCCCCTCCCCCCAGCAACCCTCAGTTTGTTTTGTGAGATTAAGAGTCACTTATGGTTTGTCTCCCTCCCAGTCCCATCTTGTTTCTTTTCTTCTTTTTCTACCCCCTTAGTTCCCCATGTTGCATCTCCACTTCCTCATATCAGGGATATCATATGATAGTTGTCTTTCTCTGATTGACTTATTTCACTAAGCATGATACCCTCTAGTTCCATCCACGTCATTGCGAATGGCAAGATTTCATTTCTTTTGATGGCTGCATAGTATTCCATTGTGTATATATACCACATCTTCTTTATCCATTCATCTGTTG
>PISX010032260.1:0-16401 GCA_004024625.1 Mellivora capensis
TTTAACTTCTTGAGGAACCTCCACACTGTTCTCCAGAGTGGCTGCACCAACTTGCATTCCCACCAACAGTGTAGGAGGGTTCCCCTTTCTCCACATCCTCTCCTGACCTCACTCTTCTTTCAGAGACAGACCTCACAAGGTAAATATATTTTCTGTCTTGATGATTCTTCAGCCATTAAAGACAGTACTGGTTTTTTTTTCTTCCCATTTCTTCAGGCTAAACATCTTTAGTCCATTCAACCATCCCAGAGTTGTATTACAATTAAAATACATACTGTATGGGAATATAATATATAAAGTATGGTGTTTATTTATTTAATTTTTTAAAAAGATTTTATTTATTTGACAGAGATCACAAGTAGGCAGAGAGGCAGGCAGATAGAGAGGGGGAAGCAGGCTCCCTGCTGAGCAGAGAGCCCGATGCAGGGCTCAATCCCAGAATCCTGGGATCATGACCTGAGCTGAAGGCAGAGGCTTTAACCCACTGAGCCATCCAGGCGCCCCTAAAGTATAGTGTTTTTAAAGTTAACAATGTTGTATTTATATTTGAAATTTGCAAAGAGAATAGCTTTTTAAAGTTTTCATCACAAGAAAACAATTATAACTATATGAGGTAAGTCACGTTAGCTAAACTTGCGCTAATTATTTTTAATATACATGCATATCAAATCTTATGTTGTACACCTTGAACTAATGTATCAATTATATCTTAATAAAACTGAAAAAATGTATACTATAGATGCTGATTGTTGTTAGTCATATTTTCTCAGGTATCACTTTCAGATACTTCTCCATTTTTAGAACTGTGATTCATTTTAGGAGGTCAGTGTGCTGCATAGACAGTGTGACAGTCATATGAATGCCCACCTTGGGTTAAGAGATCGTAGTTGATTTAACCTCTTCTTTGATTGAGGAATGTCATTTCTTTCTTTTTTTTTTTCCTTTTTTAAAGATTTTATTTATTAGAGAGAGAGAGAGAGAAAACACAAGTGGGGGAGGGAAGGAGCAGAGGGACAAGCAGGGTCCTTGCTGAGCATGGAGCCCAACAAAGGGCTTGATCGCAGGACCCTGAGATCATGACCTGAGCTGAAGTCAGATGCCTAATGGCGTCACCCAGGCGCCCCAGAGGCATGTCATTTCTATTAGCGTAACTTCTGTTAGTTTTGGGAACCACTGTTTCATGATGTTTCAGAGTCTCACACTGAGATGGTGATTGGTATTTCTTCCTGCCCTGTGCTCACTCTATCTTTGTAAAGCAATTGTTTCATGGCTTCTCAACAAGTCCGTGTTCCTGTTAGACTGTGAGTTCTTTAAAGACAGACATAAATTCTTCTTATTTTTATATTGTGCTTGGTGCTTGGCAATAGTAGGCATCAATAAGGTATTTGTTGAATGGCTTTTTGGAATAATGGGATTAGTGATGGTCTGATACTAAAACTTGTAGCTTAAAAATATCTTGTCCATGGGGCATCTGGGTGGCTCACTTGGTTGAGCATCTGACTCTTGATTTCGGCTCAGGTCTGATGTCAGGGTCATGAGTTGAGCTCCAGGTTGGGCTCCGTGCTGGGCATGGAGCCTGCTTAAGATTCTCCCTCTCTACTCACCACCCAAAAAAAACTCCCAAATCTTATCCTGTTCCTCTTCCTTTCTTTTAGTTTGCAATGTTTTCTTGCTAAGGACTTCATTTTCTACAGTCCTAACCCCTGTATGGCTTGAATTTCTGATTAGTTCAGACTGTTCTATTCCCTTTTCTAAGACCAACATGTTTGCCATCTTAGTGGACTGGAGGCTAAAGAAGAGAAAGCAACAGGAAATTTTATGACATTGCTAGTTATTACCTCTTCTGTCAAGCCAACAATCTCTTGTAAAAATTTAATTCATGTTGGCATTTTAGGATTGTTGTACTTTTGAGCTGATCCTCTTCCTTCCACTTCTCTCTGATCCTCTCTCCCTTTCAGTTGTTTATGCCATTAGAGGATATTAGACTATCCCACTAACAGATTTGGTTTGGAAACTTTTTTACAAGCTTGGAAAATATGTTTGAGTTTGGTGAGGACCAAAGAGACTTAGCCATACTTTATTTAATTCTTGGTCCCCGAATATAAAGATTTATATTTCTTGATAACCCAAGAAAAATAGAATAAATTACCTAGCCCTCTTTTCTTGGCTTGGTCATCACAGTAACTCAAACCCTGATATAAACTAACATCAACCACAATTTCTCCAGGATTCCTAGGCATGTAGAAAGTTTGAAATTTTTGTTTATTTTGTTTTTCCTAATCAGATTAGATCCTTTGCCACTTAACTATTCTGTTGCAGAAATACCAACTCTCAATAAGATAGCCTCCTAATTATTTTCTCTACCTCTAGTCTTTCTCCATTCTAGCTGATTCTTCATATTCTTGCTCTACTTGTATTTGTTTACACATTTGTTTGTTTATCCACTCAAAAAGTATTTTCTACTCTGATCCAGGTACTATATTCAAGCCTAGATATAGAATGGAAAAGAAAACAGCCCTGGCATTTGTCTTCATAAAACTTACAGTCTAGTGAAGGATATAGATATAATCAATTTATAAGGAATAATTTGCAACTTATGTTAAATGATCTCTCAAAAATATAATCATGTCACTCCTGTGATTGAAAAAAATCTCATGTACCTTCTCAACAGGTTAAAAAAGAAAAACTATGATCATTTCAACATATATAGAAAAAGGATTTAACAAAAAATTCAGTGTCCATTTGAAAAAAACTCTCCAAAATTAGAAGTAAAAGTAGATTCCTCAACCTGATAAAAGACATTTCTAGAAACCCTGTACTTAGTATACTTAATGATGAAAGATTAAATCCTTCCTCCCTAAGATTGAGAACAAGGCAAGAATGTTCACTTGTACCACTTCTGTTCAACATTGTCATTCAAAACATTATCATTTGAAAATGATAGGATAATCAATGTAGAAAACCCCCAAGAATCTACAGAAAAGCTACTAGAAACAATAATTGAATTTAGTAGTCATAAGATGCAAAGTCGCTATAGAAAAATCAGTAATATTTCTTTACACTGTAATGAACAATTGGAAACTAAAATAAAAAAAAATACTTTTTAAAAATATCACTTACAAAAAAGACTTTGGGATAAATTTGGCAAAGAATATGCAAAGCCTTACACTGAAAACTGTAAGACATTGCTGAGAAAAATCAAAACTAAATAAATGGAGTATTATCTTGTTCATGAATTGTAAGACTCAATATTGTTGAAATGTCACTTTTCCTCACATTAATCTGTAAAATCAGTGTAATTCCAATAAAAATTCTAGTTTTGTAAAATAAAAGAATTGATGAGTTGATTCTTTTTTTCTTTAAGATTTTATTTGTCAGAGAAAGTGAGCAAGTACACAAGCAGGGCAGTGGCAGGCAGAGGGAGAAGCAGACTCCCTGCTGTGCAAGGAGTCTGATGCTGGACTTGATCCCAGGACTCTGGGATCATGACCTGAGCCAGAGGCAGACACTTAACTGACTGAGCCATCCAGGCATCCCATAATGAGTTGATTCTAATATTTATATTAAAATGAAAATGGTATAGAATAGTTATAACAGTTTTGAAAAAAGGAACAAATTTGGATGTCTCCATACCACATAATTTTAAGACCTATTGCAAGACAGTAGCCATGACAGTATTTTTTTTTTTTTTTTTTTTTGGCAAAGTAAGATAGACAAACAGATCATTGAAACAGAGCAGGGAGTCCAGAAATAGACCCTACATTTACCTGATTAATTCAACTCTGTAGGAATAGACAGTCTTTTTTAAAAAATGGAGCTGGCACAAATGGACATCTAAATGCAAAAAAAAAAAAAAAAAGCAGCAGCAGCATTAGCAGTAGCAACTTCAACTTTACACCACATATCAGAATTAATCTCAAATAATTCACAAGCTGAAGTGTAAGAGATGAAATTGTAGAATTTGTGGAAGAAAATCTTTGAGACTTTGGGTTAGGCATAGATTGTTTCTTCCCTAAATAGAACACAAAAAGTACAAACTCTAAAAGGAAAATTAAAATACTGAACTTCATCAAAATTTACACTGCTCTTTGAAAGACATTCATCCTTATTTTTTTTAAAGATATTATTTACTTGAGAGAGAGAAAGGGAGAGCTTATGCAGGCAGGGTGAGGAGTAGAGGGAGAGGCAGAGAATCTCAAGCAGACTCCCTGCTGAGTGTGGAGCCTGAAGCAGGGCTTGATCTCATGACCCTGATTGTGACCTGAGCCAAAACCAGGAGCTAGATGCTTAACTGACTGAGCCATCCAGGCACCTGGAAAGACATTCATTCTTAAGAAAATGAAAAGATAAGCTGAAGACTTGGAGAAAATAATTGCAAAACACATAACTTATAAAGGACTTGTATCCAGAATATCTGAGGAATTCTCAAAACTCGATCCTAAGAAAACAAAAAAACCCAATAAAGGGCAAGAGATTCTAATGGATACGTCATCTAAGAAAACATAGAAAGTAATCATGTGAAAAGATGTTTAATACCATTGGTTATTAGGGAAATACAAGCTAACATCATAATGAGATACAACAACACACCTGTTAGAAGGGCTAAATTTAAAAGCCTAAATACCAAGGACTGGCAAGGATGCAAGGAACTTTCATATATTGCTGTTAGGAAAGCAAAATGGTAGGAACACTTTTGAAGACAATTTTGGTAGAATCTTGTTAATTAAAACATATACTTACCATATGACCCAGAAATTCTATTTCTAGGTATTTACTCAAATGAAAATATGTCCCCACAAAGACTTGTACTTGTATATTCATTGCAACTTTATTCATAATGGCCTCAAGCTGGAAATACCTCAAATTGTCCATCAACTGATGAGTGGATAAACAGCTGTGGTACAACCATGCAATGCAATAGTACTTAGCAATAGTAAGAATAAACTACCAATGCAGGTATCAATGAATGAATCTTAAAATATTACATGAAATGGAAGGAGCCAGACACAAAAAGGAATCTATAGAATTTCATTTACATAACCTTCTGAAAAGACAAAACTAGTTGATGAAATCAGATTAGTGGTTGCTAGAGTTAGGGATAAGGGAGGGGATTGACTGTAAAGGGGAATATGAGGGAACATTTCAAGGTCATGGAAATGTTCTTTATCTTGATTGTGGTGGTTGTTTCACAGGGGTATGTGTTTGTCAAATCTCATTTCATCAAACTGCACCCTTTTTAGGGTAAGTTTAAGCTGATTAACTTGGCATATATACACATATATATGAATGATAAGTTCAAGCTGATTAGCTTGGGAGATATATATATATATATATATATATATATATATATATATATATGCCTTACAGCTTTCTTTCCCTTACAGGCACTTATTTCTCATTTCATTGTATACTACTGTGACCTAGGTGCTCTTCTAGCTCTTAAGGATAGGCTTGACATTAAAATGTTTTAAGCTCTTTAAGCAGCTTGAGACATTAATAAAATATAATCCTGAGAGGACAAATTAACCAGTGCATAGTATGGCAGAAAACTACCTTTAGGCGGAAGTGATTATTAAGTTAAAATAGAATGAATTGTCCATGTTGCTTACCACAGAACATGGAGAGCTCATAGCAACATGGAACTGGTTATTAACATACTTGAAAACGAAGCCATTTCTTTTATTCATCCATTCCTCTCATTCTCAGATTCTACAAGTTGCTAAACTTCATAGGAGTGTTCTAATTTTTTTAAAAAAGATATTTATTTATTTATTTATTTATTTGACAGAGAGAGAAAGAGAGAGAGATATCACAAGTAGGCAGGCAGAGAGAAAGGGGGAAACAAGCTCCCTGCTGAGCAGAGAGCCCAATTATACCATTACGAATTCCACCAAAGTTCCAATGGCTGCATATCAGTATCAACAAAAAGAATTTTCTGTCCTTTTAATTTTAGCCTTTCTGGTGGCAATGATTTCTAAATGTGGCTTTAATTTATATTCCCTGATGATTAATAATAACTAATGACACTGATCATCTTTTTGTGTGCTTCATGGATAATGCATATCTTCTATAAGGCACTGAATAGATGTGTTACAAGTGGACCTTGCATTGTTCTTAATCTTAGGAGGGAAGAATTTGGTCTTTAATTATCAAGTATTATATTAGTTGTATGTTCTTCAGCAGTGTGTTTTATGGCATTGGGTTTGTCAATGATTTCTTGTATGTGATACCAAAAACACGGGAAGAAAAGAAAAAGTAAGTGAAGTGGACTTCATCAAAATTAAAAACTTGTGTGCATCAAGGATTCTGTTTACAGAATGAAAAGGCAAGCTACAGAATGGTAGAAAATACTTGCAAATCATATATCTGTTAAGCGTTTAGTATCCAGAATATGTAAAGAACAACAACTCACCAACAAAAAAAAAATCCACAAACAATCCAATTGAAATTGTTCCCACCACAAAAAAAGAAATGAGTTCTTAAAATAGTAATCAAATTTCACTATATAAATGTGTCAAATCAACCTATGTACACCTTAAACTTACACTGTGTAAAGAAATAAAAGGAATCCAAATCGGCAAAGAAGTCATCAAACTTTCACTCTTCACCGATGACATGATATTGTATGTAGAAAACCCAGAAGCTCTACCCCAAAATCTCTAGAATTGATACAGGAATTCAGCTGCTTTTCTATACACTAACAGTGAAGCAGAAGAAAGAGAAATCAAGGAATCAATCTCATTTACAATTGCACCAAAGACCATAAGATACCTAGAAATAAACCAAAGAGGTAAAGGATCTGTACTCTGAAGACTATAGAACACTTAGAAAACAAATCGAGGAAGATGGAAATGGAAAAATATTCCATGCTTATGGATTGGAAGAACAGATATTTTTGTTAAAATGTCTAGGATACCCAAAGATATCTACACATTCAATGCAATCCTTCTCAGATACCATCAGCATTTTTTATAGAGCTGGAACAAACAATCCTAAAATTGAAAAGACCCTGAATAGCCAAAGGAAAGTTGAAAAAGAAAACCAATGCTGGAGGCCTCACAATTCCGTATGTGAAACTGTATTCCAAAGCTGTAATCATGAAGACATTATGGTACTGGCACAAAAACAGACACATAGATCATTGGAACAGGATAGAGAACCCAGAAATGGACCCTCAACTCTATGGTCAACTCATCTTCGACAAAGCAGGAAAGAATGCCCAAAGGAAAAAAGTCTCTTCAACAAATGGTGTTGGGAAAACTGAACAGCAACATGCAAAAGAATGAAACTGGACCACTTTCTTACATCGTACACATAAATAAACTTAAAATGGATGAAAGACCTAAATATGAGCAGGAATCCTTCAAAAATCCTAGAGGAGATCGCAGGCAGCAACCTCTTTGACCTTGGCCACAGCAACTTTTCTGGCTAGATGCATCTCCAAAGGCAAGAGAACCAAAATCAAAAATGAACTATTGGGACCTCATCAAGATAAAAAGCTTTTGCATCGCAAAGGAAATAGTCAACGAAACTAAAAGGCAACCTACAGAATGGGAGAAGATATGTGCAATGTCTTATCAGAAAAGGGCTAGTTTCCAGAATCTATAAAGAACTTACCAAACTCACCCCCAAAAGGCAAAAAATCCAGTGAAGAAGTGGGCAGAACACATGAACAGACCCTTCTCCAAAGAAGACATTCAGATGGCCAACAGACACATGAAAAAATGCTCCATATCACTTGTCTTCAGGGAAATATAAATCAGAACCCCAGTGAGATACTACCTCATGCCTGTCAGGATGGCCAAAATGAACAGCTCAGGAGACAGTAGATGCTGTGGGGATGTGGAGAAAGGGGAACCCTCTTAACTGTTGGGGGAAATAGAAACTGATGCAGGCACACTGGAAAACAATATGGAGGTTCCTCAAAAAGTTAAAATAGAACTACCCTATGACCCAGCAATTGCACTACTAGGTATTTATCTAAATGATACAATTGTAGTGATTTGAAGGGGCATCTGCACCCCAATGTTTATAGCAGCAATGTCCACAATAGTCAAGCTATGGAAGGAGCCCAGTTGTCCATTGACATGAATGGATAAAGAGGAGGTGGCACGCACACGCGTGCGCACACACACACACAGCAATATTACTCAGCCATCAAGAAGAAGGAAATCTTGCCATTTGCAATGATGTGGATGGAAGTAGAGGGTATTATGCTAAGCAGTAAGTCATTCAGAGAAAGGTAAATACCATATGCATTCACTCATATGTGGATTTAAGAAACAAAACACATGAACATAAGGGGAAGGGAAAGCAAAATAAAATAAGATGAAAACAGAGAGGGAGGCAAACCATAAGAGGCTCTTAACTCTTAACCAACTAAAGGTTGCTGGAAGGGAGGTGGGTGGGGGAGAGGTAATTGGGTGATGGGCATTAGGGTGGGCACTTGAAGTAATGAGCATTGGGTGTTGTATGCAATTGATGAATCACTAAATTCTACCCCTGAAACTAATAATACAGCATATGTTAATTAAATTGAATTTAAATTAAAATATCAATTGAAAACTAAATTAGGAATAAATAAAAATGAAACAAAAAATGAACAAAGGACTTGAGTAGATATTTCTCTCAGGAAGTTATACAGATGGCCAATAAGTACATGAAAATATGTTGAACATTATGACTCACTAGAAAATGCAGATCAAAACCAAAATGAGATACCACTTCACACCCATCAGGATTTCTTTTATCAAAACAACAGAAAATAGCAAGAGTTGATAAGGATATGGAGAATTTGGAACACTTGTTCACTGCTGATGAGAATATAAAATGGTGGAACCACTGGGGACACAGTATAACGGTTCCTTGGAAAGTTAAACATAGAATTACCATATAATCTATTAATCCCATTTCTGAGTATATACCAAGAAGAATTGAAAGGAGGGACATTTACAGAAGAATAGAATGATAAGTAAAAGCATCACAGGACGCCTGGATGGCTTAGTTTAAGGTTGGGTGTCCAACTCTTGATTTCGGCTTAGGTCATGATCTTGGGGTTGTGGAATCAAGCCCTGCATCAGGCCCCATGCTTAGCAGGGAGTCTGTTTGAGATTCTCTCCTCTTCCTCCGCCCCTCTCCCTGCTCACACGTGTGTGCTTACTCTCTTTCCTGCTCTCTCTTTCAAATAAATAAATCTTAAAAAAAAAAAAAAAAGGATCCCAGGGGACCATCACCCAGCTAATAAATAGATAAACAAAATGTGGTTTATACCTACAATAGAATATTCAGCCTTAAAAAGGAATGAAGTTCTGCTTTATGCTACAACATGGATGACAGTTGAAGACATGCTAAATGAAATGAGCCAGACACAAAAAGACATATTATTCCATTTATAAGAGCTACTGATAATAGTCAAATTCTAGCAAATAAAATAGTGGTTACCAAGGGCTGGGCGAGTTTGGAAGAGGGAGTTACTGTTTAATGGGTACAGAGTTTTAGTGTGGAGTAATGAGTATGTTCTGGAGATGGATAGTGGTGAGTTGCACAGTGTGAAAGTATTTAATGCCACTGAACTGCACACTTTAAGATGGTTAGAATGGAGCATTTTATGGTATGTACATTTTACCATAATAAAGAAAAAAACAGTTTGCCAGATTAGAAATTAATGGTATCTTTTGTTTTCAATTCACTTTTCTTTCACTACTAATGAGTTACTACTTCACTGGGTTTATTGGCTCTTTTATATGTGAGTTTATATGTTGCTACTGACTTAAAATTTTTAATTTATAAAACCTTTTTATATGAATGAGATTAACCTTTTATTCATTATCTGTTTTGCAGATATTTTCCCAATTTACATTTTTATTTTATTGTGCTTTTGGAGAGAAGGAAATTTTTATTTTGGGAATATTGGACTTTTGTTTCAAGTTTTTCCCTTTATGGTGGTAATTAGGAAGCCCTTTCCATCCTCACTTACTATTCGGTTTTTGTATTCTTCAGAGTGCTAAACTTAATGCCTTACCTTTAGTGAATTTAACATGAATATGAGGTTTTAGATCTGGAAGAGGCGTTAGAAGCTATTTAGTCTAGCTGCTTTATTTTACAGATACAGAACCTTAAAACTCAGGAAGGCTACCCTGCCATGGTCCCATAGTAGTTAGTAGACCCTAGAATAGATAGTGAATGTCTTTTTATGTTCAGCCCAGTCTCTGTCCACTAAACTTAAAATAATTTTCTTGTATGGATGGCAAACACAGAGTGTCTTTGTTTGGGCAAAGGTTCTATAGTACAAGAAGCAAAAAGGTAAATAGCAAACACAGTCACAATGAAAATTATTTGATTATTGTTACTGACCAGTATGCTTCATAAAACCTGAACTTTTCCTCCCTAAAAACTTACTGTGCGTACTTCCCTTACCTATTAATTATAATCTTTATGTTTCTTTCAATGTTCAGGGGGAAATAAAGACCTATGCCATTTAATCTCACAGACACATTAGCTTTTAGAGTAGTCTGAGAGAGTGTTTTTATGCATTCTTGGGTGTAATCTCAAGTACATGTAGGACCCAGTGACACACTATAAATATCTATAAAAATGAGCAGCATTTTCAGGAATCCATTTGTCTCAGAATCTCTAAATGTTCACATATTTATGATTCTTTTGATAATTATATGTGTTAAGGGTCCTTTTGTTCAGATTTATATGTTTGAGTGGCAAACTTGCGGGAACTGCATCTTTGAATTTGTGAGGTTATATTGTGTTATAGAGGGAGAATGTGTTATAGAGGGAGAAGCAATAGAGCATTGCCGTATAGTCTTTGCAATGAAAGTCCTACTTGTTCTTGGGTAAGTCATATTTCAGAGTGGTTTTAAACAGCCTCTGAGATGGGTCCTTTCTAGCCTTAGAAGTCTAATGTGCTTCTTTTGATATAGACTCTTAATCTGGTTTTTCTCAAAAAAATAGCTTTCATAGTTCAAACAAGTATTTGTAGGGACTAATAGCTTATAATGTTTGAAAGAAGGAAGTGATTGGAAGCACTAAAAGATTTCTGACTTATAAACATGTCAGTAGAATAAAGGGGAAACATTCACTTTTGAGGACTGTGCTTCTGAAAAATACGTATGATACATTATCACACATTTTTTTCTTCTAGGTGACAGGTTTGATTTTCTTATTGTGTCTACTGAAATAGGCTATCATTTTTGGGGGGCAGTTTTAATATTTTGGTGCCACCTTGTGCTATCATTTTTTTAATTAAAAAATGGCAACAGGTGGCATTACCAGCGCCCTTAACATGAAATGTAGTCATAGCTTTTTTAAAAAAATTAATGTGGAATTTGAGGCCCAGAGAGAGTCTACAATTTGCCTTAATAATAGTTACCTAGTGATTGAACTGGGATAATGTTTTTTATCCTAGTGATCATAGCATTGCAACAATGTTCTGTATTCTGTTGGAAGTTATTACAGTACCTGTATCCAGTTTTCACTACATCTTTTCTTCTGTAAGAGGAATTAATTGGAATGTATTAATAGCCATTTGTTTTATATTGATAGAATCCTCTTTTTCTTCTCCCCATATTTAGTTGCCTTTACAAACTGTAAAGGTCTAATAGTACATATTTCTTCCAAATGACTTGAAAGAAGGTAGTAAGTTCTATAGACAATATTTGTTAAAACTTAGGAATCGGAAGGAAGATAAAAACAGCTATATAAAATGTCTGTTTCTTAGGCATTTAAGTGGCAGATAAAGTGTTTATAAATCTGTTTTCAGTTTACTGTAGTGTAGCAGACTAAATGACCTTTTGTTAATGATTTCTCTGTGGGCAGGCCAAAATCTGTTTAGACTAATTGCTGACTATGGTGTGAGGTAGTCTTTTTTTTTTTTTTTTTCTTTCCTTTTTCTTTTTTAGCTTTCTTGTCACAGAAACTGGAAAACTAGAGAAATGTTGCTGTTAAAAAAAGCAAAATGGAGTGCCTGGTGGCTCAGTCATTTGAGTGTCTGCCTCTTGATTTTGGCTCAGGTCATGATCTTAGGGTCCTGGGAGTCCTGCATCAGGCTCAGTGCTCCGCAGGGAGTCTTAAGGATTCTCTCCCTCTCCTACTGCTCCTCCCCCAAGTCATGCTTTCTCTCTAAAAAATAAATACATCTTTTTTTTTTTTTTTAAGATTTTATTTATTTATGAGAGATTGAGAGCACAAGCAGGGGGAGCGGCAGAGGTAGAACCAGACTCCCTACTGAGCAGGGAGCCCTATGTGGGACTCCATCCCAGGACCCCGGGATCATGACCTGAGCTGAAGGCAGATGGTTAACTGACTGAGCCACCCAGGTGCCCTTCAAATAAATCTTTAAAAAAAAAAAAAGCAAAGATAATTATACTCAGAGCAGTATTTGTAATATCCTTATTGATGTATAGAATAAATTGATGAAATAATTTATGGTTCATGTTAATATAAAACCACATGAATATAAAACATAATAATTTCCAAAGTAAAGGTAGGCATTATTGGGTAAAATAGAATTAATGTGCCTAACAATAGCTGAATATGCTTTCATGAGCTACGTCTGTGATTGGATAGTTTTTTTTTTTAAATTTTTTAAATTTCATTTCTTTTCAGCATAACAGAATTCATAGTTTTACACCACACCCAGTGCTCCATGCAATGCATGCCCTCCATAATACCCACCGATTGGTTAGTTTTTATGAAACTTTTCAAACCTGGGAAAACATTGGGAGAAACTTTGTTGGCAATAACTTTAAGAAATAAAAATTATAAGAATTTCAGTTTCTGCAACTAAAGGAGTAACTGGTGTGGTGCCTACCGAAAGCACCCACAACAGTGGACAAAATATATGAAACAATTATCTTTAGGTATTAGACAACAGGCAACATAATAGATCTGTGATACCTGAGAAAATGGAAACAAACAGGTGAGCTCAATAGTTTCTTCTGATTTCTGCCTGGAGGAAGTTTCTAGGCCATTGTTTACAGAAAGGGAACCCAAACAGAACCTAATAGTCTTGTTGAGATGAAAAAAAAAGGGCTCAGAGATCCATGATGCTTAGATGATTGGAATGTTCTGGGCAGAATAATAAAGAAAAGAGAGCTACATAGAGAAAAACTCTAGAAGTCTGGATTGTGCTCTGCCCAAATCTTTGGCTGAATCTGTACATCGTAGGCTAACTTGAACTTGAGCTCACAGGTAGGATTAGGAGACAATTAAAATCTTTCCAGCTGGAGGAAGGAGACTCTGTTGAACAAACAGGACAGTAGAGACTCCAGAGGAGTATTTTGTTAGTAATTGAAACTGAGAAATTTTTAAAAATTTATTTATTGATAAATAACAAAATAGAACTCATTATATGTTGACATAAAAGATTCTTCATGAAAAATAATTACTTTTACAAAATAAAAAAACAGAAAGGGGGCATTGTTTTACATTTTTTTTTTTTACAAACTCTTCAATGTCTATGTAGAAGACAGCTAGATTCTTAGATCTGCTACTTTGTTCATTCTGTTGTAGTATGTTATTTCTGTTAAGTATGTGAAGAAATGGTGTCACCAACTGATATATAATTGGAGAAAAGAGGAGTATTGTAATAGCCTTTTCAGATAATATTCTTACAGTTTTATTTGATATTCTTATTTGATACTACAACCAAAGCCTGGTAAGTGGTAATTTCTTAAAGATTATTGGCAATGTAAAATCTGAAACCACATCAGCAAAATTTTAATGTTGTTATATTAAAATTCACTGGAATATTCAGCTTCAGTAGATGATTTTCTAATCTCTATGAAATAGTTATTTGGGTTTATCTTTGTGTATGATGTAAAAGAATGGCCCAATTTCATTCTTTTGCATGTGGCTGTCCAATTTTCACAACACCATTTATTGAAGAGACTGTCTTTTTTGCATTAGGTATTCTTTCCTGATTTGTCAAAGATTAGTTGACCATAGAGTTGAGGATCCACTTCTGGGGTCTATGTTCTGTTCCATTGATATATGTGTCTGTTTTTGTGCCAATACCATGCTGTCTTGAGGATCACAGCTTTGTAATATAGCTTGAAGTCAGGCATTGTGATGCCCCCAGCTTTGCTTTTCTTTTTCAGCAATCCCCTGGTGATTTGGGGTCTTTTTGGTTCCATACAAATTTTAGGATTGTTTGTTCCAGCTCTATGAAAAGTGCCAAAGGTATTTTGATAGGGATTACATTGAAAGTGCAGATTGCCCTGGGCAGTATAGACATTTTCATAGTGTTTATTGTTCCAATCCATGAGTATGGAATGTTTTTCCATCTCTTTCTGTCATCCTGTTTCTTTCATAAGTTTTCTGTAGTTTGTATAGATCCTTAACCTCTTCGGTTAGGTTTATTCCTAGGTATCTTATGGCTTTTGGTGCAGTTGTAAATGGGATTGATTCCTTGATTTCTCTTTCTTTAGTCACATTATTAGTGTATAGAAATGCAACAGATTTCAGCACATTGATTTTGTATCCTGCCATATTGCTGAATTGCTGTATGAGTTCTAGTAATTTGGGGGTGGAGTCTTTCGGGTTTTTCACATAAAGTATCATGTCATCTGTGAAGAGTGAGAGTTTGACTTCTTTGCCCGTTTGAGTGCTTTTTATTTCTTTTTGTTGTCTGATTGCTGAGAAGTCACATAGGACTTCTAGTACTATGTTGAACAATAATGGTGAGAGTGGGCATCCCTGTTGTGTTCCTGACCTTAAGGAAAAGTTCCGAGTTTACCCCCATTGAGAATGATATTTGCTGTGGGCTTTCATAGATGGCTTTTATGATATTGAGGTATGTTCCCTCTGTTCCTGTATTTTGAAGTTTTAATCAGGAAAGGATGCTGTATTTTGTCACATGCTTTTTTTGTATCAATTGAGAGGATCATATGGTTCTTGTCTTTTCTTTTATTAGTGTGATCTATCATGTTGATTGATTTGTGAATGTTGAACCACCCTTGCATCCCAGGAATAAATCCTGCTTGGTTGCTGTGAATAATCCTTTTAATGTACTGTTGGATCCTATTGGCTAGGATCTTGTTGAGTATATTGACATCCATCAAAATCCTAGAGGAGAACATAGGAGAACTAGATGTAGTAACCTCTTTGACATTGGCCAAAGGAATTTCTTTCAAGACAAGTCTCTAAAGGCAAGGGAAACAAAAGGGAAAATAAACTTTTGGGAGTTCATCAAGATAAAAAGCTTTTGCACAGCAAAGGAAACAGTAAACAAAACTAAGAGGCAACCCACAGAATGGGAGAAGATATTGCAAATGGCAGTGTAGATAAAGGGCTGGTATCCAAGATGTCTAAAAAACTTATCAGCCTCAACAGCCAAAAAACAAATAAGCCAGTCTGTCAGTGCGCAGAAGACTTGAACAGACATGTCTCAAAAGAAGACATTCAAATGGCTAACAGATACATGAAAAAATGCTCAATATCACTAGCCATCAGGGAAATACAAATCTAAACCACCCTGAGACCATCTTAGAATAGCAAAAATTAACAAGATGGGAAACAACAAGGGTTGGTGAGGTTGTGGAAAAAGGGGAACCCTCTTACACTATTGGTGGGAATGCAAGCTGGTACAGCCACTCTGGAAAACAGTATGGAGGTTCCTCAAAAAGTTAAAAATAGAGCTGCCCTACAACCCAGCAATTGCAACACTGGGTATTTACTCCAAAGGTACAGATGTAGTCAAAAGAAGGGGCACATGCATCCCAATGTTCATAGCAGCAATGCCCACAATAGCCAAACTGTGGAAAGAGTCCAGATGTCCTTCAACAGATCAATGGATAAAGATGTTGTTCATAAGTACAATGGAATATTACTCAGCCATCTGAAAGGATGAATACCCACCATTTACATCAACCTGGATGGAACTGGAAGGTATTATGCTAAATGAAATAAGTCAAGCAGAGAAAGACAATTATCATATGGTTTCACTCATACATGGAACATAATAGCGTAGAGCACCATAGGGGAAGGGAGGGGAAAACTGTGAATGGGAAGAAATCAGAGAAGGAGACAAATCATGGGAGACTGGACTCTGGGAACCAAACTGAGGGTTATGGAAGGGAGGGGGATGAGGGATGGAGTAGCAGATGATTAATCCTAAAATTTGTATGGAATCAGAAGAGATCCCGAATTGCTAAGGAAATGTTGAAAAAGAAAAACAAAACTGGGGGCATCATGTTACCTGATTTCAAGCTTTACTACAAAGCTGTGATCACCAAGACAGCATGGTACTGGCATCAAAACAGACACATAGACCAGTGGAACAGAGTAGAGAGCCCAGATATGGACCCTCAACTCTATGGTCAAATAATCTTCGACAAAGCAGGAAAAAATATACAGTGGAAAAAAGACAGTCTCTTCAATAAATGGTGCTGG
>PISX010032261.1:0-16189 GCA_004024625.1 Mellivora capensis
AGCTCTTCCTTTCTCTGCCTTTGATTCAAAATAACCAGCCAAAAATAATGCTCATACCAAGAGACATATTTTCGGGTGACAAAATATTCCCCTTCAGTAGAATAAGAATTTCTGTCCATAAGGACCTAATTCTTTTAATTCTAATTCTAATTCTCAGCATTCTCAGGAAAACTGGATGTTATCCTTTTTCTTTATTTTAGCCATGCCAGAAAACACTGGGTGGTTTCTCACTGTAAAGTATGAATTCTTACAGCAGCTGTCTTGGTGACTGAAATGAAAACCACTTGAAAAGCATCAGTCTGAACAAAGAAAAAAGCGATTAATGCTTAAATGATGACGAAGTACAGTATATAAGTGAGGTTCAGTGGGGTGAGGCCCGGAGCTGATGACCAAGAAAGGATTCTTCAGACATTTTTGGTGCAAAGATGGTGGTTTATTGAAGCACAGGTTTATCAGGCAGAAAGAGCTGCTGCCCGGGGCTTTGAGGAGTGGTTCATATACACTTACCAGTTGGGAGGGGGTCGGGGATGGTGTAAGTCTCTAAGGAATTTTGGAAGGGAGGTTTCCAGGACCTTGAGGAACTATAGGTATTATTGGGGAAAAGGTTATTCATTATTGGTAATAAAACCTTTGACCTGAGACCCTTTAGATGAATGTCAGTGGCCATATGCTTGGGAATGATTGTCAACACGTATCTTGGAGCGTTTAGAGATAAAGTTTACAAGGAATAGTTAGAGTAGACTTCCAGGATCCTGGTTGGGGGTAGGGGTCTGTCAGGCTAGGATTGCCCTTTGCCCTTAGCAAAGCCTCAAGGTGGAGATTGTTGAGTCCCTAGAGGAGAGTCACACTGCCGGTATCAAGTGCTTGTCAGCGGGTAAGGAAATTTAATAATTTTTCTTCTTCCTCTGTTTCCCACATCAGTGAGACTCCATTTCCAAGTAAGTAACCTTTCTCTTCCCCACAGACCTCTTCTCCTCACTTCTCAGCCCTTTGTTTCAGGAACCTGGTTCCTCCCCTACAGCATGATGAACAGGGCTGGCAGCACAGACACGATTCCTCTGGAAATCGGCCGTTATCCAGCATCTCCCCCAAACCCTTGGCCCCTTCCTCCGGGTGGACTGCAGGTTTGAAGGCCCGACCTGCTGAGGCCTCCTTGGCTGGCAAAGCAATGAAGCTCCGGCTGCCCTTGACCCCCAGCTCTGTCTGCACGTTCTGTTCCGGGTGTGAAGCGTGGAGGTTCAGTTCACACAACAGAACAAATATGAGGAGAGGAAAATTTGTTTTTCCTTCACTGTTCTCAATTCTTCGGCTGGTCTAAGGCTTACAATGATGTTAAGACATTTTTAGTAGAGAAAACAATGAAGTTCTTAATTATGGGAACGTGAAAGACACAAGGCACAAAGACAGGTGATGAAGCTTCTGTGTCATGCTGACATAATAAGGAGGAAGTAGGATTTAGAATTTCCAAGGAAGGGATTATATTCAGAGGAGAAAGGACAGATGAAATGTTTATTAAACAATGGTTTGCCCCTCAAGGTCGGTAATTTTTTTTTTTGCAATTTTATTATTTTTCAGTGTTCCAAGATTCATCGTTTATGCACCACACCCAGTGCTCCATGTAATCTGTGCCCTCCTTAGTACCCACCACAAGGCTCACCCAACCCCCCACACCCCTCCCCTCCAAAACCCCGTTTGTTTCTCAGAGTCCATAGTCTCTCATGGTTCATCTCTTCCTCCTATTTCCCCCAACTCACTTCTCCTCTCCAATTCCCAATGTCCTCCGAGTTATTCCTATGCTCCACAAGTAAGTGAAACTATATGATAATTGACTCTCTCTGCTTGATTCATTTCACTCAGTATAATCTCATCCAGTCCCATCCATGTGGATATAAAAGTTGGGTATTCATCCTTTCTGATGGAGGCATAATATTCCACTACACATAAGGACCAGAGCTTCTTTATCTGCTCATCTGTTGAAGGGCATCTTGGCTCTTTCCCGTTTGGTGACTGTGGCCATGGCTGCTATGGACATTGGGGTACAGATGGCCCTTCTTTTTACTACATCTGTATCTTTGGGGTCAATCCCCAGGAGTGCAACTGCAGGGTCATAGGGAAGCTCTATTTTTAATTTCTCAAGGAATCTCCACACTGTTTTCCAAAGTGGCTGCACCAACTTGCATTCCCACCAACAGTGTAAGAGGGTTTTCTTTTCTGCACTTCCTCTCCACACTTAGTGTTTCCTGTCTTGTTAATTTTGGCCATTCTAACTGGCTTAAGGTGGAATCTCAATGTGGTTTAATTTGAATCTCCCTGATGGCTAATGATGATGAACATTTTTTCATGTGTCTGTTACAGGTAAGCATCTCTTTATGATATAAACTGTTAATCTCTGGTGCCCATGTAGGAAAGAACATTAAGGTTTGAAGCCGATGGCAAGGAAAGAATTCTTGAGATGTCTCTGGTGCAAAAGGTGATTTTTTGAAAGCATGGAGACAGGACCCAGGGGCAGAAAGAGATGCACTGTGTCATGAGGTGTGGCCCATTATATACTTTTAAGTTGGAGGGAGTTTGGGATAGCACACGTATCTAAGAAATCTTGGAAGCAAGGTTTCTAGGACCTTGAGGGGAATAGTGGTTGTTGGGAAAAGGTCATTTATTACCATCTGAAAAACCATAATCATGCAACCCTTCTGATGTCTCTGGGTGGGCCATCTGCTTGGGGGATGATTGCCAACAGGTAGCTGGGGGGGTGGAGAGAAAAAGGAAATTTCCCAAGGAAATGTTGCATGTTAAAGTAGACTTACAGGACCCTGGTGGGGGTTGCGGAGTTCAGGTCAGGATTGTCTTTTGCTGTTACCAACCTATTAACATCATGGCAGTTGAGTCCTTGGAGGAATGTCACTCTGCCTATATCAAGGGCTTGTCAATATACTGTAGGTATAAGGATATTAGTATTTTTATCTCTGCCTTTGTTTCCCACATCATGATCATCTCTCTTCCTAATAGAGGTCCTCCAGCTAATTGATTCTTGAGTATATACATACATACACATACATATGCATACACATGTGTTTGTGCATTTGCACATGCACATGTGTCTCAGCACCACCACAGAAGGCCATAATGCCGTTTGCATCACAGGGCAAACCTAGAAGACACTTTTCTAACTTAAATCGAATCCCTGCCTTGGCCAACTTAATAGTCCTTAAATTTCGGGGTGCACCTGTCCATGAATGATGGCCTAAACCCTTCTCTGTACATCTATACATCACACATTGTTTCCAAGAAGGACTGGTAATCCCACCTGGCACAACTACCCCCTGGGGACCCATACGCAACCTCCAAGCACCTCCATAACGTCCGTAGGAGGCACAGTTAAGTCCACAGGCCATCGCGAACTGTTTCAAACTGCCCTGCTTTCCTCCTCCTGATTCACTGTCCTCAAGCTCCTTTAAACTCTGAAGGCCTGGCAAAATCCTTGGAGTTCATTTTTACACATGAGTCCTTCTTCTTTCCAAGTGGATCATCTCCTGAATAATGCTGATCTTCTGTTCCAATCCAAACTCATGCCCTATGCATTGGCTTTTCAAAGGAATGGTAGCCAGCTTGGGTTTCTGGATAATAAAATTGTCAGATCCTTTAGCACAGGGGTCAGGAAGAACTTCTGTGATGATCTATGGTGAAACTTCGTAAGTTTATTGAAGTAGCATATGGTTGGGACTTCTGTGCATAAAGAGCTACACTCTTTTTTCTTTTTTTAAATATTTGATTTGAGAGAGAGAGGCACTCATGATGGGGTGTACTGATGGGCAGAGGGAGAGAGAGAAACCAACTCACCACTGGGCAGGGAGCCCAGCAGGGCTATGTGTTGGGAACCTGATATCATGACCTGAGCCAAAATGAGACCCTTAACTGACTGATTCCCAGACCCCCAAGAGCTACACTTTTCATGTTTAAAGGAGGTGGATGTATGCTTAGCGCTCAGGGGGGTGGGTTCTTGCAGACAGCAATAGATTATAAATGTTTCCAACAATTTCTTTATAGTTTTAAAAACTTTCTTTAAAGATTTTATTTATTGGACAGACAGAGATCACAAGTAGGTAGAGAGGACAAAACAGGCTCCCCACTGAGCAGAGAGCCAGACATGGGGCTAGATCCCAGGCCCCCGGGCTCATGACCCAAGGTGAAGGCAGAGGCTTACCCTACTGAGCCACCCAAGCCCCCCAAAATATTAGTTTTTTTAACCATTTTACTTATTTGATGGAGACAGAAACATTAAGAAAAGAACACAAACAGGGAGATTGGGAGAGGGAAAAGCCGACTTCCCACTGAGCAGGGAGATCAATGCAGGGCTCATGACCTGAGCCTAAGGCAGACACTTAATTCTGAGCCACCCAGGTGCCCCTCTTCTCACATTCTTTACACTGGTAAGCTTTCTTTCTAGTATGAATTTTATGATGTTTAGTTAGGATTGAGTGCCTGTAAAGGCCGTGCAGCATTCCTGACATTGGTAAGGTTTCTCTCCAGTATGAATTCTGCCATGTTGAGGAAGGTGTGAAGGCCAGTTAAAGGCCTCGCCGCATTGTTAACATTGGTAAGGTTTCTCTCCAGCATGAATTCTGTGATGTCGAGGATGGTGAGGACCGCGAAAAAGCTTTGCCATATTCTTGACATTTGTAAGGTTTCTCTCCGGTATGAATTCTGTGATGCTGAGTAAGGTTTGAGCTATGTTTAAAGGCCTTGCCTCATTCTTGACATTGGTAAGGTTTCTTTCTAGTATGAATTCTGTAATGCTTAGTAAGCACTGAGTTCTGGTAAAAAGCCTTGCCACATTCTTGACACTGGTAAGGTTTCTCTCATGAATTCTGTGATGTCGAATAAGGGCTGAATTGTTGTTAAAGGTCTTGCCACATTCTTGACATTGAAAAGGTTTCACTCCAGTATGAATCCTGTGATGTCAAGTAAGATGTGAAGACCAGTTAAAGGTCTAGCCACATTCTGGACATTGGTAACGTTCCTCTCCAGTATAGGTTTGTCTATGTCCATTTATTGATGGACAGTCCTTAAAGGTTTTACCACCTTCTTCACATTTGTGTATTTTTCCCCAGCATGCATTCGCTGATGTTGAGATAATGTTGAGGGGCAGTCAAAGGATTTACCACATTCCTTCAAACTGTAAGTTTCCATTCCCTTAGGAATTATGTTATGTATATTTAGGCTTGATGACTGACTGAACATGGTTCCTGGTTTATTAGATCTGAATGAGTTTTTGCTCTCATGGATTCTCTGATGATCACCAACACTGGAGGACTGGTTAAGAGCTTTCCCACATTCATTATATTTGTAAGAATTGTCTCTGAAAGGGAGACTGTTATGCATACTAAGGTTAGAGCTTGGATGAAAGACTTCCCCACATTTATCACATTCATAATGGTTCTCTGCAAACCTAGCCCTGACACATCTGTGAACACTGGAGCCCTGGTTCAATGTTTCCTCAGATTCAGTGCACTGAGCTATTCTGTCTCCAGTGACAAGCCCCTGGCAATTGTGTAGGGTCAACTCCTCAGTGCCCCTCTTGTATGGATCCCACTGAGCACTTTGTTCTTCACTTCTGTATCTCTGATGATCAGAAACATCTGGCTGAAAGGTCAGGCCAGTCCTATCTTCCAAATGGATCAAATCATTATTTTCAGCATGGACTAGATAGCTTTTCAGATGTTCCAAATGATCTATCCACAGATCGCTATGACTGAATATCTGACTGGAGCTTGTGCTGACAGAGACACACTGCTCTGCAGAAACAGCTGACTTAAAGAGGGAGGTTTTCCACAGCAGTTTATATCCTTCACCGTTGGGGGCAGTGAGATTCTCATTAAGAGAGATTGCCTTGGTTTGGGTGTATCGTCCAGGATTTCTCTGATGCCTGTCACTATCCCCATCATTGTCCCAGTCTGTACATAAGTGTAAAATCTCAACAGCACTATGTTTGTATCTATGCACTGATCCATTCTGGAAAAAACCTTCTATGCTCCACTTTAGCAGGAAACTCTGGGTGTCATGTGACCATAGAGCTGAAAGATACCAGGTAAAAGTAAAACCATTGCACTTACTACATTCAGAAGAATATACTGATGACTTCTAATGCAGAAGCATCAAGTGAATCAGACAATGTCAGAAAGATGGCTGAGAAGGAGTCATCAGGACTTCATTTCTCCATGGACACACAACATGGACACAACGTACTGAGCACATAGTCTAATAGATGATTCTGCGGTATGGTCATGGTGTAGCACAAATCACTTTCCTGTATCTCTGACAATCAGGAAAAGGGTCACATGAGCTCAAAATTAGCAGAACTGTGGATACTGAAACAGAAAACTGAAATGAACCAACTAGAGTACAGTAAAAATAGGAACATATCAACCACAGGAAGAGTTGTTTGGCAGAAAAGATCAACAACACTGACAGCCCATGAACTAAATTAAGAATAATAGAGAAAAGACCAACTAAAATGACAAGTGAAGAAGTGAAAGCAGATACTGTATAACTGATTGTAGGAATAAAAGTAAATATACAAGGCAACAATGGATAATAGTGCCCACAAACTTTTATTAAAAGACAAGTATAAATTTCAAAAAAGGTATAATCAATTTAGACTGCATCATTTAGAAAAATTTAAAAAAAAATCTCAACTGATCTGCAACCATGAAGCTCAATGAAAGAGGAATAAAAGAAAAAACTCCAACAACCAAAAACTGTGTGCCAGATGGGTTCACTGGATATTAAAAAAAAACACTGAAGGAGAAAGGACGTCAAATCTCCTCAAACATTTCCAAGGAGTGACGGTCAGGGAAACCAGCAGAACACTCTCTCTGTGGCACCAGCATTCCCAGCTCATGTGAGCCAGACAAAGACACTACAAATGACGAAGTTTACAAACCACGGCCTGTGAGGAATATTCATTCAACGTCCACAATAAGTAGCAATCTGAATCAACAGCACAATTTCCCTTTTTACAGGATGATCAAGTGGGAAACGGTCCAGGAATTAAGGGCATTCCAACATATAGAAAACCATAACTTCAAGACTCCACATTAACAGAACGAAGGTCAAAAATGACATGATCACATTAAGGGAGAGATAGAATACAAATATGGGGGAATTGGACAACCTGGCATGTTAAAAACACTCAATGTAGAGAGAAAGGGAATCCCCCTCAACCCAATGAACACCATAGATGTATGAAAAGGTGGAACTTTAACCTATTCAATAGGGACACTCTGCAAGCTTCTCCTCATGATCAGCAGGTAATGAAGTGACCCCACCACTGCCTTTGAATATACTTCTGGACACTCTAGTTAGAACAATTATGCAACCAAAAATAGAGTAAAGGAATCTAAACTGAAAAAGAAACATTGAAACTATATCTGTTTACCCATAACATGATTATAGAAGTCCCTAAAAATCACCATTTTAATTTTTTTACTGTTTTTGTTCCTTGTTTGTGTTATTCATTTCTGCCAGTTTTTCCCTACTAGGCTGTCCATTTCCCAATAATTTCATCTTATACAATGCAGAGTAAAGACAATGTTGGAATAAACAACTTAACTTCCATGAAAAGAATTTAAAAAAAAAAAAGAGAGACTTGGATGAAACTTAGTAGAGGAATGAAATAAAGAAAAATCTGAAATAAATAAAACAGCAGAATAACACTAACGGAACACTGAGAGTAATGTCCATTGCAATGAACAAAATAAATAAAACTGGCTATGCTTTAACTCCATAAACCATTACCTAATAACAAGTGGGGAAATTTATGAAAAAAAAAAAAAAAACCAAACAGAATTCCCTTTTTTTTTTTTTTAAGATTTTTATTTATTTATTTGAGAGAGAGACAATGAGAGAGAGCATGAGAGGAGAGAAGGTCAGAGGGAGAAGCTGACTCCCCATGGAGCTGGGAGCCTGATGCAGGAATTGATCCCGGGACTCCAGGACCATGATCTGAGCTGAAGTCAGTTGCCTAACCAACTGAGCACCCAGGCACCCAAAAACAGAATTCCTAAAAATAGAGAAGTTATTAGGACAGATTACTAACCTTGAACCAAAGAAATGGGAAATCTCCTTAGACCAATAAGAAGCATGAGGGTTGAATTGGAAGCAATACTCTCTCCCAGGACAGAAAAGCCCAAGACCTGGGAATCTTACTACTGTTGATGGAGGCTATGAGTTCCCTTAATAAATCCATCATTCTTCTCCCTCCCTTTGTTCAGATTCAGTATTTTCCTTTATTTTGCCTTCTGTACGACAAAGTCATTCTTCTGCTTCTTCCAGCCTCTTTACATCAAGCCTGTTTCTAACCTCACTTATTGTATTGTTCACCTATGTTTGATTTTTATTTTTTTAAAGATTTTATTTATGTATTTGACAGACAGAGATCACAAGTAGACAGGCAGGCAGAGAGAGAGGAGGAAGCAGACTCCCTGCTGAGCAGAGAGCCCGATGTGGGGCTCGATCCCAGGACCCTGAGATCATGACCTGAGCCGAAGGCAGAGGCTTTAACCCACTGAGCCACCCAGGCGCCCCATGTTTGATTTTTAGAAAGACATATATTTGAGCGGGGGATCATGAGAGTTCGGGTGGGAGCTACAGAGGGAATCACATGCAGGCATCACACTGAGTGCAGAGGCTGACTTGAGCCTGCATCCCAGGACCCTGAGGTCAAGATCTGAGCAGAAGCCAAGAGTCAGTGGCTTACCCAACGAGCCACCCATGCACCCAATTATTTTTTAACTCTTATCTCTGTGGTAAAGTTCTCACTATTCTTTTCTCAACCCTTTGAGTATCCTTATGATTGCTGCCTCATCAAGCTCCTTACTACTCTGTCTTTCCATTCTTTCTCTGTGTGTCTTTCCTGGTCCTATCCGCTGGTTTTGTTTGGGATAAATTCTTTCACCTTGGCATTTTGTCTAAGTCTTTACCCTCCTCTGTGTGACAGAAAAGCAAATGATGTGTCCTGCTGTATCCTTCGGGCCAGCAGTGGTCTGCAGGGGCTCTCCTTGTCTGGTCCAGGCAGTGTTTCATCCCTGGCCTGAATGTGGCCAGTTTGAACAGGTGAGCTCTAGTCTGTTTGCGAAAGGAGACCTGACGTCAACTCCACCAGAGCTATATCCCATCCGAAATGTTAAAGGAACGCTCTCTAGATGAAATAAAAGGATTCTAAGCAGAACCTGCAACCACAAGAGAACACAAAGCTCCCCACTAAACATAAATATTTAGACAATTGCACAAACCTGTAGTGTTGTATTGAGATACCAGTCACATTTATTTCTGCTACAGAATTTTGGTTTAAAAGAAAAAGTATAAAAATCACCAATGTAGGTCATATTGTACACAACATAGAAGAATGTGATATCGGTAACAAAGTGGGTGCAGGGGTGGAAGAACAGTTTTGTATGTAATTGATACTATGTGTTTTAAATGGTTTGTTTTACATCTAAGTTTCCTTTTAAGGCATCTGTAAGGTAACCACAATGAAAATACTCACAGACCACACAAAAGTCAATGGGAGAGGTACCAGCTCCTATCCCGGGTGTAACACAATGAAAGATAAAACACATCTATGGAGAGTCGAGAGGCGGAGGAGTAGCAGACCGGGATGACATCAGGTGCCAGGAGTCCAGCTAGATAGTTATCACACCATTCCAAACCCTACAAACCCAATAGGAGATCGAAGAGCAGAGCAGTAATTCTAGAAACAGAACATCGACCACTTTCTGAAAGGCAGGACGTGCGCAGTAGTGAGTCTGAAGGGACAAGAAAATAGACCGCAGGGGGCGGTGCTGGCTCCCAGCAAGCAGCAGAGCAGCGAGCACAAAATCAGAATTTTTAGGAGTGTGCTCCACTGAGGGACATCACTCCGGCGGCTAAGCCGGGCTGGAGCCCTCACGGGGACAGTGTGGTCTCAGGTCCCCAGGGGTCACAGAAGGATCGGGGTGTCTGAGTAGCAGAGCTCGCACATACTAGAGCGGGGAAGCCGGCTACAGAGGCGGAGCCGAGGAGTGAGCTCTCAGCTCGGGGTTACCTTGAACTGTGATCCGTGGCACAGTTGGGCCTCTGCTCCTCAAGCAGGGACCCTGCAAGTGGCAGATCTGCAAGAGCCCCCTTCCGCTGCTGGAAGAGCTGAGTGACAGGAATCTGCTGGGTTCGGAGATCCAGGCGGGGCTGTGCGCCAGAGGCAGAGACCTGGGTCACAGGCCGGGGGAGCTCGGAGCGGGCCGGAGACGGGGAGGCAAGAGGCGCTGACGGCTTTTCTCCGGGGCGCCCTGAGGAGCGGGGGCCGGCTCTCGGGCGCTCAGGCCGGAGATTGGGACGCCGCCATCTTCCTTCCCGGCCCCCAGAGCTCTACGGAAAGCGTTCAGGGAACAAAAGCTCCTGAGAGCGAACCAGAGCAAATTACTTAGCCCCGCCCCTGGCCCGGGCAGTGTAATCCCGCCTCTGGCAAAGACATTTGAGAGTCCCGGCAACAGGCCCCGCCCCCAGGAGATCAGCAAGAAATCCAGCCGGGACCGCGCTCCCGGAGCAAGAACAGCGCAATTCCCAGAGGAGGGGAAAGCAAAGCATGGAATTCAAGGCTTTTTCCCCCAGGATTCTTGAGTCTTGCAATGGTAATTAAATGTTTTTAATTTTATTTTTTCTTTTTGTAATTTTTAAAACTTTTCTTCCTTCCTCTTTTAAAGTTTTTTAACTAGTTATTCTTCACAATACCTTTCTAAAAAAATCTTTTTAAACGTTCATTATAATCGTCATATTTTATCCTTCATTGTATCTAACATTATTCTTTGTATACATATAGGGGTTTTCTTCTACTAAAAATTTTTGGGATACAATTGCTTCTAATAGATCGAAACATACCCTAAGTCTAGCACAGGGCTTTGTTCTAGTGCCCAGCCTGAGCAAATTCTCTCCACTTTCTTTTTCTTTCTTCTTCCAACCAACTTATCTGTTCCATTTTTAGAGGGAAAATTGGACCATTTCCTTACACCACACACAAAAATAGATTAAAAATGCATGAAAGACCTCAATGTGAGAGAGGAATCCATTGAAATCCTTGAGTAGAACACAGGCAGAAACCTCTTTGACCTCAGCTGCAGCAACTTATTCCTAGAAACATTGCCAAAGGCAAGGGGAGCAAGGGCAAAAATGAACTATTGGGACTGCATCAAGATCAAAAGCTTTTGCACAGCAAAGGAAACTGTCAAAAAAAAACAAAAAACAACTGAAAGAATGGGAGAAGATATTCGCAAATGACATATCAGATAAAGGGCTAGTGTCCAAAATCTATAAAGAACTTATCAAACTCAATACCCAAAGAACACATAATCCAATCAAGTAATGGACAGAGGACGCGAACAGACATTTCTGCAAAGAAGACATCCAGATGGCCAACAGACACATGAAAAAGTGCTCCACATCACTTGGCATCAGGGAAATACAAATCAAAACCACATTGAGATCCCACCTCACACCAGTCAGAATGGCTAAAATTAACAAGTCAGGAAATGACAGATGTTGGCGAGGATGCGGAGAAAGGGGAACCCTCCTGCACTGTTGGTGGGAATGTAAGCTGGTGCAGCCACTCTGGAAAACAGAATGGAGGTTCCTCAAAAAGTTGAAAACAGAGCTACCCTACGACCCAGCAATCGCACTAATTAATGGGTATTTACCCTAAAGAGACAAATGTAGTGATCCAAAGGGGCACATGTACCCAAATATTTATAGCAGCAATGTCCACAATAGCCAAACTATGGAAAGAAACTAGATGTCCATCAACAGATGAATGGATAAAGAATATGTGAGATATATATACAACACACACACACATATACATACAATGGAATACTATGCAGCCATCAAAAGAAATGAAATCTTGCCATTTGCAACAACGTGGATAGAACTAGAGGGTATTGTGCTGAGTGAAATAAATCAATCAGTGAAAGACAATTTTCATATGATCTCCCTGATATGAGGAATTTGAGAGGCAAAGTGGGGGGTTGGGGAGTAGGGAAGGAAAAAAATGAAACAAGATGGGATGGGGAGGGAGAAAAACCATAAGAGATTCTTAATCTCACAATACAAACTGAGGGTTGCTGGGGGGAGGGGTGTTGGAGAGGGTGGTTGGGTTATAGACATTGGGGAGAGTATGTGCTATGGTGAGTGCTGTGAAGTGCTGTGAAGTGTGTAAATCTGATGATTCACTGACCTGTACCCTTGGGGCAAATAATACATTACATGTTAATTTAAAAATTTTAAATTAAACAATATATTTAAATAAAATTATATATTTAAAATAAAATTAAATATATATTTTTTTTAATTTAAAAAAATTTTTTATTTAATTTTAATTTTTAATATATATGTATCTTTTTTATTTCATACCAAAACATGGTACAGAGGTATAAAATGTTTCAGATTTACTTTGGTTTTTTTTTAATTAAATTTATTTATTTATTTATTTATTTGTCAGAGAGAGAGGGAGAGAGTGAGCGAGCACAGGCAGACAGAGAGGCAGGCAGAGGCAGAGGAAGAAGCAGGCTCCCTGCCGAGCAAGGACCCCTGATGTGGGACTGGATCCCAGGATGCTGGGATCATGACCTGAGCCGAAGGCAGCTGCTTAACCAACTGAGCCACCCAGGAGTCCCTGTCTAACTCACTTCTTATGAAGCACACACCCATGTCATATCAGGACTTTTGATGTAAAAAAATTCAGAGCTAATCAGAAAGTGAAAAAACACATGACAAAGTCACAAGAAGTTCATAGAAGACAACATTATATGATGATGTAATTATTAAAAAATAAGGTAATAAATGAGACTTTATTAAAGGCTACAAGTTCAGGGGTGCCTGGGTGGCTCAGTGGGTTAAAGCCTCTGCCTTCGGCTTGGGTTGTGATCTCAGGGTCCTGGGATCTGATCTCAGGGTCCTGGGATCGAGCCCCGTATCGGGCTCTCTGCTCGGCAGGGAGCCTGCTTCCCCTTCTCTCTCTCTCTGCCTGCCTCTCTGCCTGCTTGTAATCTCTATCAAATAAATAAATAAAATCTTTAAAAAAAAAAACAAAAGGCTACAAGTTCAAGTTCTAAATGTGTAGTTCCCCAATACCATTTGTTATGTAGGAATTCTAGGAAACAAAAGGAGACATTACATTATTTCACCACAGAGGAACGAAACTCACAGAGTGAAAGTTAAATTTCTATATTTAATACAAAATAAAAGAAAAAAGAAATTTTGAAGGGAAATAAAGCAGTAAATTTTCTCATTTTAGGGCGGTGCTTTGTTATCTGATGAAGTTACTGAATCTCAACTTTGTAAGATTAAAATTAAAGCCTCCATAACATTAGAAAGCATAAGCCAGAAAACATTAGAAATCTGTCTCCAGTGTTCTGAGAATTTCTGCACCAAACCCCAGTGTGCATACAACTACCCTGACCTACATGTCCCATGATGAAAACCAGAATTAACAAGGCCATAGCGTACAGGTCCTCAGAAATAGGATGACTTCTCCAGGGCCCTCACAGCAGTGGAAAACTCTCAGACTAGGGGGCCCTCCTACTCCAAGGAGAATCTCCTGGCCCTTCCTGGGAATGTGATGGTCACTAGAGCTGAAGGAGAATCCCTAGAGAATTCAAGAGCTTGATAATGTTGGAGAGAAGATGTCCCTTTGGGAGCCAGTGAGAGAGAGATAAAACTGGGCATGTCTCCAACTGATTTTCATTCAAGGAGAGCTACTCGAACCACAGCTTAAGGTCGACCTTCCTCCTTCAGACTTGGACCTCCCCTCTGTCATCTGCCTCATTCATTCCCACCTACCTGGATGGAAGCCTACAGTCTCCTTTCTCTTCACATCCCAGAGCTCCTTCTCTTGCTCCAAAAACATGATCAGGTCTGGCTTTGACAGAAGGAGACCTGTTTATGAGGAAAAAGGAAGGTGACTATTGCTGCCGATTCTAACTTCCCATCAGGCTTGTATTCAGTAAAGAGAGGACATTTTACAATCCTAGAAGATGGTTTCACAAAGGCTGTTGCCCAACAGCCCCTTTAGAACACAAAGGAAGCATTTCCAATGTTCACATCCTGACCTCAACTTCCAAGTAGTAGACATGATAATAAGAAGGGGAAAATTCAGTTTAAGATGTGAGCAGTGCCATTCTATGCCACCAAGTGTTTAGAATTGCCACTCAACTACACCAGGGTTGATGTTACCTTGAGGAAGGAGAAGCCAAGGCTGAAAAGGAAGCATCATGAAGATTTTCCTCTCCATCTACAAAGCCCTACTTATTCCCCTCTCTGCCTGGATCTGAATTCCAGTCATTCGAAGAGAAAAATCCTAAGAGATAGTCTTCACAGGAAGGAACAAAACCCTGAGTGGGGTTTGGGAAATCTGGAAGGAGTCGTCCTCACGCAGGAAGCAGAGGTGTCCATAGTTCTCCAACATCACATCTCTGTACATTTGCCGCTGAGTGTGGGTCAGGTGTCCCCACTCCTCCTGAGAGAATTCTCCAAAGCAATTTTCATATGTTAAAGGGGAATTAGAGGATCCTGGAAGTCTGGCTATTGTCAAGCTAAGGCTGCTTTTTGCATCCAACAAGACATTAACCTTGAGGAAGTTGTGAATTCCCTGAGGAATGTCCTACTCTGCCTTTCTCAGGTATTTTTCAAAGTTGGAAGTTGAAGGAAATTTAATTTTATCCACACCTCTTTTGACTTTGTTCTCCTCCTCAGAAACTACAAGCAAGGGGGACTGAGATAGTTCAGTTGGTTAAGGGTCTGCCTTGAGCTCAGGTCATGATCCCAGAATCCTGGGATGGAGCCCTGAGTTGGGTTCCCCACTCAGTGGGGAATCTGCTTCTCCCTCTTCCCCTTTCGTCACTCATGTGCTCTCTCTCGCTCTCTCTCAACTGAGAGAACGTTTAAAAGAAAGAAAGAACCTACAAGCATGAGAAACGCAGAAGAAAGAAGTTTACACCTGAAATACGATAGTTCCTGCATATTCCTCAGTATCCTATGTTCCTTACAAATGACAGGAGGGAAAATGGGAACATGACAGGGCAGGGTCTGGCAGGCAGCACCAAGCCAATAAAAGAAGTTCACATCAGCTGAATGGAAACAAATTGCGATCAGCCCCTAATGCACATCAAAGGACACACCATCACTGGTGCTTTCCTGGGGACTGAAAGTAGGAATGCAGAATGCAAATCTAATTTGGGAAATACAGTGGATATACATACACAATTCAATCACTATACGTTCTGGAGGGACTCCTTTTAGGCAAGCAGGCTTGAGCAAAGCAGTGAGGCCCCAGTGACCCCTTGGCTGAGTCCAGAGAGGCCCAGCGGGGCACCCACCTCCAAATTCCCAAGGCCCTAATCAACCAATGGGCTTCTGACAACCAGATACAGTGACCAGAAAGAAGCAAATTCCACATGTTCCCCATAACTCCCCTTTAAGAAACCTTCCTACCCACTGGTTCTTGCAGACAAGCTCTCCTGTGCCCTCCTACCTGCTGATCTCTTAGATATTCAACAAACTTCTGAGGCGCCTGTGTGGCTAAGTGGGTTGAAGTCTCTGCCTTTGGCTCAGGTCATGGCCCCAGGGTTCTGGGATCGAGCCCCGCATCGGGCTCTCTGCTCAGCAGGGAGCCTTTTTCCCCTCTCTCTCTCCCTGCCTCTCTGCCTACTTGTGATCTCTCTCTCTGCAAATAAATAAATAAAATCTTTTAAAAAAAAAATATTCAACAAACTTCTCCAGCCTATGTTCTGCCTCAGGGGAATTCCATCAGTGCTGCTGGACAGGCTTCCAGCCAATCATGGACCCACGTCGGGGACCCCATGCAACCTACAGAGACACTACACTGAGACGACACAGTGTCCCTCTGCTAGTAATAGTTTAGTCCTTTTTTAATCTTCATTCCCAAAGATTAATATAATCTTCTTTTTAAAGATTTTATTTATTGGATGCCTGGGTGGCTCAGTAAGTTGGGCTTCATTCAGCCTTTGGCTCAGGCCACCACCCAAGGTCCTGGGAATGCCTCCCACATTGGGGTCCTTGCTCAGTGGGGAACCTTCTACCTCTGCCTGCTGCTCAGCCTGCTTGTGCTCTCTCTCACTTTTACGAACAAATAAATAATTTTTTTTTT
>PISX010032262.1:0-16403 GCA_004024625.1 Mellivora capensis
AACTGACAGAATGGGAGAAGATATTTGCAAACGACATATCAGATAAAGGGCTAGTGTCCAAAATCTATAAAGAACTTATCAAACTCAACACCCAAAGAACAAATAACCCAATCAAGAAATGGGCAGAGGACATGAACAGACATTTCTGCAAAGAAGACATCCAGATGGCCAACAGACACATGAAAAAGTGCTCCACATCCCTCGGCATCAGGGAAATACAAATCAAAAGCACAATGAGATATCACCTCACACCAGTCAGAATGGCTAAAATTAACAAGTCAGGAAATAACAGATGCTGGCGAGAATGTGGAGAAAGGGGAACCCTCCTACACTGTTGGTGGGAATGCAAGCTGGTGCAACCGCTCTGGAAAACAGCATGGAGGTTCCTCAAAAAGTTGAAAATAGAACTACCCTATGACCCAGCATTTGCACTACTAGGTATTTACCCTAAAGATACAAATGTAGTGATCCGAAGAGGCACGTGCACCTGAATGTTTATAGCAGCAATGTCTACAATAGCCAAGCTATGGAAAGAACCTAGATGTCCATCAACGGATGAATGGATAAAGAAGAAGTGGTATATATACACAATGGAATACTATGCAGCCATCAAAAGAAATGAAATCTTGCCATTTGCAATGACGTGGATGGAACTAGAGGGTATCATGCTTAGTGAAATAAGTCAATCAGTGAAAGACAACTATCATATGATATCCCTGATTTGAAGAAGTGGAGATGCAACATGGGGGGTTAGGGGGGTAGGAAAAGAAGAAAAGAAACAAGATGCGATTGGGAGGGAAACAAACCATGTGACCCTTATTCTCACAAAACAAACTGAGGGTTGCTGGGGGGAGGGGGTCAGGAAAGGGGGGTGGGTTAATGGACATTGGGGAGGGTATGTGCTATGGTTAGTGCTGTGAAGAGTGTAAACCTGGCGATTCACAGACATGTACCCCTGGGGATAAAAATACTTTATATGTTTATAAAAAATAAAATTATTAAAAAAAAAAACCAACAAATGGTAGTTTAACATTGTTGTTTTGATATTTGTTAAATTTTGATCTTTGTTAACGATATATGTGTGTATATATCAGGACATAAAAATGCAAATTATTTATATGTAAAATAATAAAAAATGTTTAATAAAAATAAAATCTAACATATAGCTACATATATGTGCAAATATATATATCCATACATATATGGTCTTCTTGATATATACACACACTTTTTTTGGTATATGTGAGATATGTTAAAAAGTATTTGCTTCTCAGTTCTCCCTATTTTCTTAAGTAATAATTCTTTGTTTTGCAAATGTATTTTACTTTTTTGGCCACTCTTTTTCTCATTAGCCACATGAACTTGCTGAAATTTAAGTTCATTGTATCAGTAAAAATCGTTGTGTCTGAAATGGTAATTTAGACGAGGATGGTCACCATGTAAAAGTGAACAGATGAAGGAAATACAGAATACATTGATGAGATGTGGTAAAGCACTGGATACAGGAGAATGAGGAAGATGTAGCTGTCAGTCATGACTCCTAATTTCTGACACAGGAAACTAGAAGGATAGTAGGGAAACCCCAGAGGAAAACTAAAAGTGGGTGCAGTGTGAGGTGACTATATCCATACACGCTGAGAAGAAAGATTAGCGGTAAAAATAGAAAACAAACTTCCTCAGCTAAAGAACTTTGTGAGAAATATATACACATGGGTAAGAAAGGTAATATAAAGTGAGGAGGAAGATGACTTATAACCAAACCTTTTAAAAAATCCAACATTGAATAACCAGAGGATGAGCCTACAAAGTAGATGTCCTAAAAGATATCCGAGATGTATGAGGAAAGCCTATATAATTCTACTAATATAGGTAAAAAGGAATCCAAAATGAGAATATTAAGTCAAAATCTGCTAAAAAAATGAATTGAAGCTTGAAATGTCCATTTTATTATATAGAAGATTTCATATTTATATTTGTTTCCAAGTCAACCTATTAATGTATGTTTTTTGGATATTTTCATACAGAAGTGTTCTGCTGGGCAATTACTTGATAGATTCCATCAAGTCTTCAGCTTGTAAGCATTAATATATTTAATTCAATGAGAAAAAGGTAATGGAGAAATTAAGGATACATGTCTCTAAGGTTTCATAATTTCAAAAAAATTGCTTTATGTAGACCAGATTTATCTTTGAAAAATATTTACAAATTAGTGTAACAGGCTTAATATGATGTTACCTCTTGAACACTAAGACACTAGATTAAGTAAAATAATTTAAATAAATTTAATTAGCAACATTTGCAGAGGATGAAGATTACATTGAAGAATCAACTTTCTTTTTGAAGTCCTTTTTAAGTATATTTTAGTTACTTTTATTTCATCTTCTTGACCTACTTACAATTGAAGTACACAGAGTCCTTGCTCTGAAAGTATCTCAAACATATGAAAAAGAAAAATAAAGTTACCTTTAAGTCATATATTACTGAAGTCTATGGAAATCATGTTTCAATCAGAATTGAAAGTTATAGTTTATTGTCCAACTGAGAGTAGTTTCAATATGGCAAAAAACAAAAACAAAACAAAAACTAAACACAAAAACTTTTTTCACAGAAAGCTTTTTGTGAATTCCTAAGTGTGTGGGTATGTGTACATAGACACAGATTTTATTGTTTCCACATGTGGATAAGGTGAGTATATAAAATATTTACCATACTATTATCAATAAAATTTAAAGAAATCTCTGTCTTTGTGTTCGGGTTTTTAAGTTTGAATAACACCTCTTTTCTTCCTTTCCTGAGTTGGGAATTAATTGAGACATAAGGCATAAGAGACAAAGAATGAGGTGAAAATAACAGCTTTATGACAGAAAGGATGTTTAGAGAGTTTGCTTTAAATCTTCAGCATAAAGGGCTTGCTAATACTTCAAACTAGAATTAAAATACACAAATAGACCTAAGAATTCAAAGATTCCCCTGGCAAGCTTCAGACTAAAGGCACAAAAAATTGTGATTTTTGAGGCTGGCACCAAAATAGGGGAAAAGGGAGATGAATTGAATGCACATAGTTTCCTCTACAAAAATCTAACAAGTAATTCAGTCCTTTGTCTATGGAGACCAGCATGCTAATAATGAAGAAGAGGCCAAGTATTGCTCTAAGCCAGAAAGTCTTTTGCTTGGAAATCTGAGCAAAGAAGATGGTTCCTCCACTCAGTAAAATGCACTGATAAAATATACCTAAATTAATTAGAATAAAAATTTATATATGGACCTATCAAATATATCATAGCATTCTACTTCATTAGTTCCTTAATGTTTTTTTATTCTTTTAAAAGATGAAATTCTTACATTCTAGGGGAAAAAAAAGAATTTAACTAGTAACAAAGACTAATAAAGGTTTTGTTTTGTTTTCTTTTCAGCGTAACAGAATTCATAGTTTTTGCACCACACCCAGTGCTCCATGCAATGCGTGCCCTCCATAATACCCACCACCTGGCTCCCCCAACCTCTCACCCCATGCCCCTTCAAAACCCTCGAATGGATAAGGAAGATGGATAATTTCAGACATTAACAACAGTAATTTAGTGTGGATATTAATTTTTGATTCATATTTTAATTTTAGGTAAATGAGAGAAAGATACCTAGGAGATAGACAATTTTGGTTGTATACTAGTCTATCATTACTATGAGTTCAGTCAGGAAACAAGGGAGAACTAATTGATTCATTTCTATAGAGTGTTACTATTGATCATAAGTAACATATAAATCACTTATTCTTGTAAATACTTAGGCCAATATCTTGTAATGAGTTTATCTAGGTGATAAAGTTCTTTTGGCTATATTTGAAAATATAAGATATTCTATTAAAGACCTTCTTTATATTTTAGGTATCACTAGACTTTCTTTTTTGTATGTGTGGTATTATTTAGAGGACTTGGTGACTTGAGTGATGTGTTCCAGTAGAGATCCTAGAAGGACATTGATAAATAGTGGAAAGGGCTTTATGTTTGAATTAGATCAGTGTTTAAATCCCAATTTTGGCTATGTACTTTTGTAAAAACTTCCATGGTTTTCATTGTTTTCCACTTAATTTCCTCACCTGTAAAAGGATAATAGTTAATACTTCTCTTGGGTTATAAGGATGATGAACTGACATACAGTTCATGAATCCCTTATTATAAAATCTAAAGCATTGAGAGCAACATTAAAACCACATGTTATAGGAAATATTAGTTCAATTTTTAATTTTCTTTTCAGAAAGATTAGGTTCTAACATTAATCCAAAATCAGTGGAATTCCATTAACCAAAGTATTTGGTGTATGGTTTGCTTCATTAATATATGCTTATTAAAACTTCCTGGGGGTGCCTGGGTGGCTCAGTGGGTTAAGCCTCTGCCTTCAGCTCAGGTCATGATCTCAGGGTCCTGGGATCGAGCCCTGCATTGGGCTCTCTGCTCAGCGTGGAGCCTGCTTCTTCCCCTCTCTCTGCCTCCCTCTCTGCCTACTTGTGATCTCTCTCTCTCTCTGTCAAATAAATAAAAACTTCCTGAATATGTTTAAGTAGCTTTAAATTCCTTATGGGAGCTATTTGGTGCATACACTACAAACTAATGAATTAGATAAAATCTTGCTTCTGTTTTTGCATGATTCTTAATTTGTCATAGCTGTGATATAAATTACCTTAGAAAGTTCAGCTCTAACAATTCATGCTTATCTTTATGAACCAGTAGTAGAAGACCAATTATGTAATTGTTTACTAAATTTGAAGTCACCTAAATCTTGAATCTGGAAATTTAAAGCTGAAAGGACCAATTAAATATAATTTGCCTCTTCTGATGGAAAAAATCATGCCATTGTCCTATTTTTTCCTAAGTAGACTGTTTTGTGTCCAATTTTCCTCAACATATTTTACACAAAGCAAATGGAATAGTTTTTTTTACATCTTCTATCAGGCATGTGGAGATTGGTGAGAAAATAGATCATAAGAAAACATTTTTTAAAATACATGAAATACATTCAAGATGTGTAAGGAAAAGCAAACACAGATTTTACATGACTTAGCCTATTTAAAAGGGGTGAGAAAGCACTGGATTCAAAGCCTTGATCTCACTTTTGTTCAAATTCTAAACATGAATGGAGAGTAAAACAGTATTTTTTGTTTTCCATCATTTTCATGGTGCAAGAAAAAACTTAAAATTTAACATTTGAGTAAGGTTAGTGACTATATTTTAAGAATCTTCTAATATTTAAATCAAACAGAAAAAGCCAATGCAGTTCCTTTGGAGCAACCACTATATAACAATCACATATTATACATTAGAAATGGACATTCACACAGTCATTGATATCCACACAAATAGCAACTTAAAGAAGCAAATGAAATTCGGGTAATTTTTTTTTAAAGGTTTTGTTGATTTATTTTAGAGAGTATGAGAAGGGGGAGACACAGAGAGGGAGAGAGAATTTGAAGCAGACTCTGCTGAGCACAGAGCCCAACATGAGGCTCGACTTCGCAACTGGAAGACATGACCTGAGCCAAAAAACAAGAATCAGGTGCCTAACCAACTGAGCCACCCAGGAGCCCCAGGGGAAATTTTTTAGTTTCTTTCATGTTCTTTTAGCATGGTATCAGAACATGTGTAAAATTTAATTGTATACCTTTGTAAAAATGAAATATTGAACTATTTATGACTTCCTAATTTCAAAACATGATGCTAATAACTTTAGGTACATTTCCATTATCATAACATTATATATAGTGAAGTACAAGAAATAAAATATTCTTGTTTTGAATTGAGGAAATTGAGCCACCCAGGTACCCCAAGCATACTTTTTAACTGAGGAAACTTGCAGTAGATTAACTGAAAGGATAAGAGCACATTACTTATTAAGACAAGTTAGTAATTAGTTTTTCTCTATTCATTATGTCATTATGAGTATGTTTAGAGGGTAATTTGTTTAGTCCTTTAAAAGTTAATGATATTGGTATTATATCTTTTGTGGGTGAGGAAAGTGAAGTTTTAAAGAGATTAAAGTATTTGGCCAACATCATACATTCATTAAATGGATTTTGAAAGTATTTATCTACTGACCTGGTATTTCTCCAAATGTGCATCATGGGCACAATTGTTTTAGTACCTGTGATATTTTTAAAATAGAAATTTCTGGGCATTACCACATATACACTAAGCTGAAATAGCTTGGTATGGACAAAGAATCCATATTTTTAATAAACAATCCAGAGGAATCTTATATATAACTGAAAACCATTCACTTATCTTTACCATAAGAATTCAGATGCTAGGGCACCTGGGTGGCTCAGTGGGTTAAGCCGCTGCCTTTGGCTCTGGTCATGATCTCAGGGTCCTGGGATCGAGTCCCACATCGGGCTCTCTGCTCAGCAGGGAGCCTGCTTCTCTCTCTCTCTGCCTGCCTCTCTGTCTACTGTGATCTCTCTCTGTCAAATAAATAAAATCTTAAAAAAAAAAAAAGCAGAAGCTAGCCCAGGTTTTTTTAAAATGGTGTTATGTAAGTCAACTAGGTTGCCTCCTGTTTCCCCATCTATAGAGTGGGGAAAATAATAGTTTCTGTTCATATAATTATTTTGAAAATTGCATAAGCATGTATAAAGCCTTCAGTACAGAATTGCTAGTGTTCAATAAAGTTAGCTACCATTATTATTTAGTCATTTCCTTCAAGATTTCCTTATGCTAGAATGAGCTTCAGAGGTCAGTCTATTCATTTTAATCATTACTGTCCTCACATTCGTTTTCTCAAACTGAAAAATCCTAATCTTCTGGGGTTTTGTGGAAGCATTCCATCATCTTGGCCATTTAAATTACCTCTTCCTGAGGTTTTTGCATCTACATTTTATCTTTCATTTCTCTAGCAATCACACTGTGGAATATTGCAGATAGGGCCTTGCAATAATTTCACAGTAGGGTAAGCTTATGTCTTGTTTCAGTTTCCTACCCTTCCTAATGCTGCCCAGCCATTTTAGTCCTTTTGTGCACATTTGGTGGGGGGAGGGAGCCAAGTCATTCAGTTTCCTTTCCCCAGATTGGAACTAAGAGCTCAGAGCCCATCATCTTTAAAAAATAGTGCTTAAATTTGTTTTCTTTAAATGTATTATTTTAATTAAAATAATATTATATTCTCATAGTGCTTTATGATTCAGAAAATCCATTTGATCAGAAGCCATAAAGGTATCATCTCATTATACATTTTTGTTTTATAGCATTTCTTAAAATACATATGCACACCCACACAGGCATGCCAAACCAAATATTTTCCCCTCTCATTTCAAACCTTATTCCACAACCAATATGAGATAGGATTTAAAAATTACTCCTGTAGTTATATATATCCTGTGTGTAAGAAATTTTTGAGGAATTTTTGTAAGAATAAGAAATATTTAAGAATAAAGAAAGTGGTTAAAGCCTCTGCCTTCGGCTCGGGTCGTGATCTCAGGATCCTGGGATCGAGCCCCGCGTTGGGGTCTCTGCTCAGTGGGGACCCTGCTTCCCTCCCTCTCTGCCTGCCTCTCTGCCTACTTGTGATCTTGCTGTCAAATAAACAAGTAAAATCTTTAAAAAATTTTAAAAAAAGAATAAAGAAAGTGTATGGATTGTGAATTACTAGAGGTGATTAAACCAAAGTCTCCTGATTTCTGACTCAGTTTTAAACTGTGTTCAACTGAGTTTTGGTGGAGCCACAGAGGTGCCCCTAGATAGCTTGGATCATGGGAGCAGATGGGCCAGTGAACACTGAGCAATTGAGTTCTTCAGCCTCTTCATCGGAATTGTCCAATTTCAAGTGTTATTATCTGACATAAATCTTTACTTGAAGAAAAGGTGTCATGGTTAAAACCGGATTGAAAGCTACTGTACTGGTTAATAGACAATTTTTTAAAAATCTCCATCAAGTAAAAGACAAGTTTTGTTTTTTAACAGATAACCCCAAAATCCCAGGGACTTAGAACCATGCTATACATTCAGAAAAGGACTGCTTCATTTGTCCACATTAAGGGACCATGTACAGCATCTCTATTTACTCTGACAGAGAAAAAGTTAGATGTCTCCGGGGTGATACTGTTGGGTGCATCTGCTCGCTTTTCATCATTCAAGCAAATCAGTCATGTTTAGCTTCAAGAATTAAGGTGGTTTACTCCTGCTCTGTACCATGATGGAGGAAAACTGAAAATATCAGAAAACCAAATGACAACTACAAATTGCTAATGTTATGTAAGACAGAATGCCGAGTAAAATGGAAGAAATAAACACCTAATCTCATGAATTTTAGAGGAGTAAGTCAATTCTGTTGGAACAGGATCTGTAGGTGAATGATATGCATTTTCATCATAATATAGATATATAGAAACAGAATCTGTCAGAATATAAAAAGTAGAATGTTATGGAAAATGAAACTTAACGATCATTTATCATGTGTGCCATTGTAAAATGCTTCAGTCTCTGTTTTCCAATCTCGTTAGTATAAGTTAAAATTAAAATGACAAATGACTATATTTCTTAAAATAATTTCAACTTTCAAAAAGCAAATACCATTTTTAAAAACATGCTGTTTTTTTTTATAAAATAGCAAGTAAAAGACAAGTTTTTGTGCATAATTAGCTTTAAAAACCCACATTCTTAGATTAATATTTTGTGTCATAAGCAAGAAACTAGCTGGTCTTTTTTTTTTTTTTTGCATATACTTTCTGTGAACCTATGATTAATGCCTCCACTATGATTTGCTCAACTCCACAGATTTGAACCAAAAGAATATATTTTGATATCTAATCCAAGAAGAGTTATGAGTCACTTTTTAATTTTATTTTTTCAGTGTTCCAAGATTCATTGCTTAAACACCACACTCAATGCTCCATGCAATATGTGCCTTCCTTAATACCCACCACCAGGCTCACCTAACCCCTCACTTTCTCCCCTCCCAAGCCCTCAGTTTGTTTCTCAGAGTCCATAGTCTCTCACGGTTCATCTCCCCCTCCAATTTCCCCCAATTCACTTTTCCTTTGCTTCTCCTAATGTCCTTTGTGTTATTTTTATGCTCCACAAGTAAGGGAAACCATATAATTGACCCTCTCTGCTTGACTTATTTCACTCAGCATAATCTCCTCCTGTCCTGTCCATGTTGATACAAAAGTTGGGTAATTCATCCTTTCTGATGGAGGCATAATATTCTATTGTATATATGGACCATATCTTCTTTATCCATTCATCTGTTGAAGGGCATCTTGGCTCTTTCCACAGTTTGGAGACTGTGGCCATTGCTGCTATGAACATTGGGGTACAGGTGGCCCTTCTTTTCACTACATCGGTATCTTTGGGGTAAACACCCAGTAGTACAATTGCAGGGTCATAAGGTAGCTCTATTTTTTTTTAAGATTTTATTTATTTGACAGACAGAAATCACAAGTAGGCAGAGAGGCAGGCAGAGAGAGAGGAGGAAGCAGGCTCCCTGCTGAGCAGAGAGCCCGATGCGGGGCTCGATCCCAGGACCCCAGGATCATGACCTGAGCCTAAGGCAGAGGCTTTAACCCACTGAGCCACCCAGGCGCCCCGGTAGCTCTATTTTTAATTCCTTAAAGAATCTCCACACTGTTTTCTAAAGTGGCTGCACCAACTTGCATTCCCACCAACAGTGTAAGAGGGTTCCCCTTTCTCCACATCCTCTCCAACACTTGTTTACTGTCTTGTTAATTTTGGCCATTCTAGTTGGTGTAAGGTGATATCTCAGTGTGATTTTGAGTTTCCCTGATGGCTAATGATGATAAACATTTTTTCATGTGTCTGTTAGGGTTAGTCTTTTAACAATATTTTTTTCAACATTCCTCAAATTGGTAGTCTTGAAGCAACAGATGGTGTAGAATTGAGCATGATAGGTATTTTCTTTTAAACAGATATCTCAGATGAACTCACTGCAAAGTATTTTTTCTTTTTTTGTTGTTTTTTTCTTTTTTTGTTTCTTACTGCAAAGTTTTGAGAAAAGGAAGGCTGGTCTCAGAAAGTGGAGGGAGGGTGTTTCTGCTGGTAAACAAGGTTGGGCACATTTGAAGGGTCAACTTTCTTCAGATTCATCTCTTTTCTCCATTTTTCTCCCCAGTTCCACTTCTTCCAAAGCAATGCCCAAATCCTAACAACAACTACAACAACAACAACGAAAAACATGGCAATGTTACCCATTTGATTTATGTTTTAATTATAGAGTCAACTTAATTAGATTTTGGATGAGACTTCTAGCCACGTCTGCCTTATAGCTATTACAAAATAAGATGCTCATTTAAGGCACAATGGAAACTCTATCATTCTCTGATTTCTTGAGATGCCAGTTTAAAAATATGAGCCTACGTTTGACTTTTTGTTATGTAAAGCTCTTCAGAGTTGTTAGAAGCAGCCATAAAATACTTAAAATACTTGATATCTCAGAGTTTTTCCCCAAATTGGAATTTTATTTTGAAAGTGATACACTACAATGTAAAAATCCTGATGCATTTTCATGTCATAGATTACTAGCATTACATTTCCTTTAGGGGAAAAAAAAAAAAAAGACTAGTACATGATCAAGCTCCAAGAGGATAGCAAAACAACCCAGAATTCCCCATTGAGAGTCTCTTTTGTGGAACCATCCCTGGTCCTAAACTATAAAGTTAAGGGTTTAATTAGCAAAACAGCTCATCCTAGGTAGTTCAATAGGGTGAATTAATTATAGGTAAATAGAAGAGCTAGGAAGCCAAACAAGGGATGATGAGGCAACCAAAAATTACTAACAGCTGATGACTATGATCACCTTTGGATTTGAACAAAACAGGGAGGAGGATGATATTATTATGGGTGAGAGAGTCTGCATTATGTGAATGGAGGTCTGGGGCCTTGGTTCCTCAGGAGATTTATGTTAAGATCTGTTCTCAAAATAAAGACAACCAGAAGAAAAGTAGAAAGCACAAAGTAACTTATTATAGCAAAAGTATAAACATGTTCTGCATGTGTAGCTCTTGATTTATCAGTTCCAAAAGGTCGGGATGTTGAGCTCTCAGACTTATAATGTGTAGTTTATTTTTTTGTTTTTGTTTTTGTTTTTTTAATCAATGTTCTTGCCTCCAGCTCATTCATGCCTCTCTTAGTCCCTTTCAGAGTCTTGGGACTCTGCCACTGGGCATTCTTTCTACTGCTCCTGCCTAGCTTCTACCCAACAGTATAACCAGAGTGAGGTCCAATCAGTGGAAATTGGAACTATAGTGGAGGCTGTCTGATGGGAGTTGGAAAAATGGAGTAGAAACAAAGTACTGGTTATTTCCTTTCCTTGAATCCTCCAAACTCTTTATTGTATTTCTATTGGCTGAATTCAACTAGAATCCTCTTGGGAAATGATCCTTAGAAAGATAATTTAAGGGATTTATTACCCATCAATGCAAATTACACTGGGAGAAGTTCAGGGAATGAATGGCTGCAGAGCAAATGGAGAAGTGATGAGCACACACACTTTCATGACCACTCTTTGAAGATTGGAGGGTAGTAACGTATTTGAGTTAAGAAATCATAACATTTTAAAATTTTATTTTAAAAAAAATCATCTTGTTCCTTCTGAAAGAAAGATTGCCTTAAAACTTTCTTTGATATTCAGTTATAATACGGTCCAATTATTGCTTCTTGAGGAATTTCTTTATACCTTTTGATCCCTGATCATTTAAAACCAACAGCTGTTGTTCTTGTTCATCAAGGAAAGTTCTTATGAAACACAACCATGTTCATTTTTACCCCTGATTTCTTAGTGTTAGTATGATAGTACTTGACATTCTTTCTGATGTATATGTCACATTTTAAAATCATCAATAAATATTCTGGAGGCTCTCATTTCCTCTCTAATGCTTTTCCCAAAACATCTTTGATGTCCTGTAGACTAAATTAAAGTATCTTTCATTAAAAAACCACATGCATGATGTTGTTCAACTGGTAGTTTCAACTGGCATGGCAACTATGAAACACAGTATAGCAGATTTACTGAAGCTGAACATAAGTGTACCTTATGACCAATAATTCTGCTCCTTGACAGTGCTCATTAAAACACATGTTAAATTTTATAGCAGTGTTATTTGCAACAGCTCCAAAATGGAAACAATCCAAATGTTCATTAGCAGTAAAATAAATCAATTTACCAATAAAATCAATTACTATAAATAATTTATCTCCAGCTATACAGGTCATAACGGGGGAAGCTATTTGAAAGAAGCTAAACACAAGAACATATATGATTCCATTAATATATAGAGGATAAAAAATATTTAGTCTATGCAAACAGAAACCAGCATAGATTTCCCTTGATGGCATGGTGAATTGTGCTGAATTGTGTCCCCTCAAAACTTACATGTTGCAGCCCTATCACCTAGTACCTAAGGATGTTAATGTATTTGGAGATAAGATCTTTAAAGAAGTGAATTAGTTAAAATTAGGTCCCTAGTATGAGCCCTAATACAATCTGACTGATATCCCTATGAGAATAGGAGGTTAGGTTATTCAGAAAACAGGGCAAAAATGTCCCAAAGAAAGACCAAGGAAGGGTCTAGTCAGAGGGCAGTCTCATCTGCAAGCCAAGGAGACTGATCTCAGCAGAAATCAAACCTGCCCTCTTAATCTCACAAAACAAACTGAGGGGTGCCGGGGCGAGGGGGGTCGGGAAAGGGGGGTGGGGTAATGGACATTGGGGAGGGTAAGTGCTATGGTTAGTGCTGTGAAGTGTGTAAACCGGAAGATTCACAGACATGTACCCCTGGGGATAAAAATACTTTATATGTTTATAAAAAATAAAAAAATTAAAAAAAAAAATCAAACCTGCCAACACCTTGGTCTCAGACTTCTAGTCTCCAGAATTGTGAGAAAATAAGCTTCTGTTATTTAAGTCACACAGTCTATGGCATTTTGTTAAGATAGCCCTAGCAAACTAATACACATGTGCATTATTCTTTACTGCATAATATACTAACACTAATTTTTAAACTTATTGTAACATGTGATACCATTTTCTATGTAATACTTGGCAAAGTCTTGGATAATACCCTCTAACTGCATTAATATATCTGTAGCAAAACATATGAACATTCCTGGGACAAATAGATTTTTGGGGGGGACAAATAAATTTTTTTAAAAATGTATAATAGCCCTGCTTTCATTTGTGTCAGATTTAGCTGCTAAATGAACTTTGGCATCAAATGAAGAAAAAAATTGAAAAGTAAAATAAAGTTCTTTAGTTTTTAGAGCTTTATGGATTTGGAAATGTGGATAAGTCATTGTGGAACTGGTCTCAAATAACTTTTAGGAGCATCTGGGTGGCTCAGTCAATTAAGCATCTGCCTTCAGCTCGGGTCATGATCTTGGAGTCTCGGAATGAGCTCTGCATTGGGCTCTCTGATCAGTGGGGAGTCTGCTTCTCCCTCTCCCTCTGCTCCTCCCCCTGCTTGTGTACTCTCTCTCTTTCTCACTCTTTCTCTCTCAAATAAGTGAATAAAATCTTTAAAAATAAAAATAATAATTTTCAAATAAATGCACAATATGTATTTACAGCCACTATTCTTCACTGTAGTAACATCAATTGCCTTCTCAAATAACCCTGGAATTGATTCATTGTCATTTGAACCACTAGGACCCTTAAAATAGTTTAGGCATTTGAATTAGAGCATAGTAAATATAAACACGGGGTCTTTGTGAGAAAACTTAGGATCTACTGTGAGCCTTGTAGTATAATACAGCCAATATATTAAAAAAGCCAATAAAGTGAGACTGTACATATAAAATAACATGAAGTACTATGAAATATGCCCCTGGAAATTATACTCCTTTGAGCCCAACTTCAATTCCTAGTAAAACTATGTCATTAACATAGAGTAGTATTGGGACTATTAAATAGGTTTAAAAATATCATGAGTAAAACCTGATAGTCTTTTACTAGAATTATAAAACAGAGCTGATAGAAAAATAACACTTTTATCCTTATTCAGAAAGTCACTTGATCATGTCTCGTGGGAAATGCATGATCTCAAAGATTGAAATCTCATGATTTCAAGCCAAAGGAGGCATGCACCACCATCATAAGCCCCGTTAACTAATGAACCCATTGTTGCTTTTATTTTCAATGTACATGGTCATATCCATGTGATACTGAAAACAATTATTTGCTGAACTGTACAGTTCCTCCATGAATGAAAAAGTTTCACAAATCAGTATTTAAATAAATTGCCAAATGTCAGTGTGTGTCACTCACAAACTCTGTAGTTTGCTGGGAGATAAGAAGGGACTGAAAGTACCTGTGAAGATTACTATAAAATTGAATTTACATCTAATACAGGAGGAGAATGGTAGAAATCTATGTCAAAGAAAGGTTAAAGAGAGGAAATGACCTTTTGAGGAAGAGACAGGATACTGTGAATATTTCTCTGATATCCCTTGGTCATCTTCTATTCATGCATGAGACCCAAGAGACTACCATTTTCTCTGTGTGTGTGTGTGTGTGTGTGTGTGTGTGTGTGTTTTAGTGGCAAATCCAACAAATATTTGACCATGGCAATAAATTTGTTGCCTATAATTTTAGAAGCTGAATTCTAGATGTAATAAAAAAAAAAGATTTTATTTCCTGAACTGTATGGTTCCTGCATAAATGAAAAAGTTTCACAAACTGGTGTTTAAATAAATTGTCAAATGTCAGTGTGTGTCACTCACAAACTATGTAGCTTGCTCTGCATATTCTTCCTTTGTCTTTCAGTCTGCAACAGTGAAAACCTGGCAGGAATTTACATTAACCACATTAGATTACCAGTGACTGAGAGTTGTAGGGGCAGGGCAAATTCTCTAACTTGTACAAGACAGCAGGCACCTTTCACATTACATATAGTGAATTATCTAGTTATTGTTATGTCTATTGTGTACCATGTATGATGCTGAAAATTTACATACAATATCTATAATTTATAAAGCAATGAATTTTCAGAATAATTGAGCAACTTACCCATGTTTCCCTAGGATGCAGCTGACAAACCTGGAATTTGAAAGTGACTATTCAGCCTTTAAAACATACCTAGAGAAAATATTTAAGATGGGTGGGAGTAGTACTTAAAAATAAACAGCAGTTTGTGGGGTTTGGAAAAGAACTTTAATGTCAATTCTAGCAAAGTGAGCAAGAGAGAAAATTCTAATTGAGGAAACAAAATGTCAAGCACATTTACTCACTAGAAGAAATGTTAGATCTGTGAGTGTAAGGTGTCTGAAAAATAGGTATTTGAGATCTTTTTTAAGATAAAGAGATCTTTTGCTATACTTTTTTCAGTAGTCTTTGGATATTTCATGTACTTTTAGAATGAATCACCAAGCTATCAGTATTTGGTTGGAATATTAGGCACATATATAAAGAGCTCTACTTGGAGAAGCTAGATATTGGAAAAAGAATATTAATATTTCTCTTCCTTAGGATAAAATATTTTTCTTATTATTAGAAACCAAGACATATCCCTTTAGTGGTTTGGTCCTCTGCAAAATCCCATAGGCCCCTGGTAATAAGCTTTACTTATTTCTGTATATTGCTTCTGATAACATTTATCTTTGCCTATTCTGTTAAGCACCTTTTCCTTCTACACTACACTTTTGCTATCTCCTTGTTTACCTGCTTGCTATATCTTTTGTAGATAACCCCAGTATGTAGCAGAATGCCTACTGCATAGTAAATACTAAATATGTACAAATACATCCTGTACTTATTTGACCACCCTTTTCTGTATTTCTTGATAGTATGGGGAAGGGTTACAGAGCATGAATCTCTACAGCACTACTGATTTGAAATGCAAACATAACTACAAGAGGAAATTTATTAATTTGCTGAGGCCCTCACTTAAAGGGCTCTGAAAAAATGAGGTGCAAAGAAGGGAAATTCTGACAGTAATGCCAAGAGAGGGAACCCCACTTATAACTACAGACAGGGTGGTGTTGGGAATTATAAAATCACAGCATATTGTTTATTGTACAAATAAAGCAACCAGAGTTTAGAAAATTGAAATGTTTGGCTCAAGGTTATTAATTCAAGAAAAAGCCCTCTCAAACATACATAGGATATTCTCAACAGTAGATCCTATGTTAGACCATAAAACAAATATTAATAAAATTAAAAAGATTGACACTGTTAAACATCTTTTCTGACCACATCATATTACATTCTTGCAAATCTACTGAATATTAATTGAAAATGGACACTCCTCCTTGTGCAAACTACTTGCAATATCGTACATCACATAGTCTCTCAAAAACTCCATTATACTGGGAGTACCTGGGTGGCTCTGTTGGCTAACAAGTGTCTGCCTTTGGCTCAGGTCATGATCCCAGCATCCTGGGATCAAGCCCCCTTCTGACTTCCTGCTC
>PISX010032263.1:0-16401 GCA_004024625.1 Mellivora capensis
CACCCAGGCATCCCTGAAATATCCCTTTTTATCTCTGGTAATGCTCTTCATTTTGAAGTCGTCTTTGATAGCAGTTCCAGCCCTCTTATGCTTACCATTCATTCGCACAGTACATTTTTCCCCCATCCATTTACTTTCAGTTTATCTGTCTCCTTATATTTAATGTTTCTCTTGAAAACAACATATATAGTTGGATTTTGCTTTTCTGACATTATGACAGTTTCTGTATTTTATTTTAAGATTTTATTTATTTATTTGATAGAGAGATCACAAGTAGGCAGAGGCAGTCAGAGAGAGAGGAAGCAGGCTCCCTGCTGAGCAGAGAGCCCCATGCGGGGCTCCATCCCAGGACCCTGAGATCATGGCCTGAGCTGAAGGCAGAGGCTTTAACCCACTGAGCCACCCAGGCACCCCAGTTTCTGTATTTTGATTGGAATGTTTAGTACTTTAACAGTTGATAGAAATTATTGAGATGACTGGATTTAGGTCTAGTCTTTTACTATTTATTTTCTGTCTATCCCTTTTTTGACTCCATACCCCCTTTCCAGACCTCTTTTGGATTAATTGAGAATTGCTTTTAATTTAATTTTAATTTAATCCATTAAATTAAATACCTGTTTGTATGAAATTTTCAGTGATTGCTCCAAGGATTGCAATATACATCTTTAACTTTCCACAGCTGACTTCAAGTTAACACTGTACCACTTTATTAAAGCAGAAATCTTGCAGCCCCTCACTCCCACCCTAACCCAGTCCAGGTGCATTTATATATTGACCCAACGGGATTTTCTCCCTGTCCTATAATTTTGTCTAAGCAACTCTCTGATTTCTTTCCCAGCACATCTTATGGATAATGACTCAGAACTCATCATTACTAATAGCAAAGCAACAAAGAAGGAAACTTTTCATGTCTTCCTGGTAAAGAAGGGATGCGCACTCACTAACATTCTGCTTATCTTGAAATTTGCCTGTTTCAGACTGATTAAAGCCCTACAGCAGTTTAGGGTGGGGAAGTGGTTTAAAAACTATTTTTTTTTTTTTTTTTTTTTTTTTTAGCAACTACATACTTGACGTTTTCCTTATCTCATTTAATCCTCGGAACTCCATGGTGGGTATTACTGCAAATTTAATAGATAAACCTTACCCCAGAGCATTAGACCCTTGCCAACTTAATGAATCCAGCCCTGACCACCCTATTTAAAATTTCAACTCGCTCAGCACTGCCCAGGACTCTTGGGATTCACGTTGCCTGATTTGTTTGCCTATAGCACATATCACCTTCCAATCTATTACGTGACTCACTTACTTATTATTCTTACTGTTCTCTTCTCTAGGACGTAAGCTCCTTGAGGGTAGGGTTCTTCTTTTTTTTTTTTTCCTTCTTCACTTGTGATATACTCGAGCACCTAGAACAGTGCCTGGCATATATCGGGTGCTCGGTACCTATTTGTTGAATGAATGACTGTTCATCATTTTCGCTTGGATGTTTCACAGGCATCTCCTAGTCCAATCTTGTGTCCCCCCATGTATCCCATCATTTATCCAACCAGGTATTCATATCAGAAATATAACTGGACTACGAAAAATTCTAGAGTTACCACGGTAAACAAAACAAAAATCCGTTTCATGACTCCCCAAGTGAAGCTTATATTGAGGGAGATAGACAGGAAACAAGTACAACTGTCAGGTGCTGAAGAACAGAGCTGAGTAAGGATGGGTGAGGTTACCTTAGGTGGTCAAGAAGGGTTTTTCTCAGATAAGGAGACTTTTGAGCAGGGACCGGAGGAAAATCAGGGGTGAGTTGAGCATTTATGGTGACTGATTGTAGGCAGAGGTAATGAGTGCAGATGTGCTAAAGAGCACATCTGGCTTGAGCTTGGGACAGCAGAAAAGCCAGGGTGCCTTTTTTCCCATAGTGTTTTAGCTAGTTTCTATTGCTGTGATTTAAAGCTCACAAACCTTTTCTTTTCTCACGCCTTTTCTGCTGTTAATCTCATAGGCTGTATTTTTCATCCCAGACTGTATTTTTATCTCCAGAAGTTCAGTCTAAGTCTTCTGCGCATCTCTGTATAGCTTTCTGAACATACGGAACAGTTACACTCATGTTTTAGTGTCCTTCTCTCCTAATTCTAACATCTTTATCAGTTCTGGGTTGGTTTCCATTGATTAATCTCTAAGGGTGTTTTGTTCTGTGTCTGCATACATGGCAGTTTTTTATTGGATACTTAGTATTACAGGTTTACTTTGTTGGTCCTTCTTGCTCTGGCCTTGGGAAGTTACTTCCCGCACATGCCTTCATCAGTACTCTGTAGATCAGTGTTCAGAGGTGGGAGGGGGCTCTGCTCTGATCTCCAGAGTGCTCTCCGTGTATAATTCCCTCCTCTCAGGTACTCTGTCCTGCAAACTCTAGCTGCCTTGGTTTCCCCGGACGGTCACCATCACATCACATCACATCACATCACATCACATCACATTCCTCAGTTTAGGCACACTGCCAGGCTTGGCCCGGGCTTCCCCCTCCTAAGACCATATCCTGGAGACTCAAAGCAGTGAGTAGGGCTCACCATGTTTCCTGTCTCTCACTGATCACTGTCCTCTGTTGGCAGTTGTTTTGATATATTGTATCTGGGTTTTTGGTTGTTTTAGGTGAGAGGGTATGGTCCATTACTCCATCTTGACTCAAAGCAGGAAATGCCTTTTACTTTGACTTCAACGTTACATTGTTGTATAACTTTTAACTTTGAGATATGCCTGCTTTCCTTGTTTGTTGTAGGAAATTGTATTTATTCATTATATATAAGTATATTATATGCTGTGTATTTATATATATAATATACAAAAGGAAATTCATCAACCTTGTAATGTTCACACCATTGACTATGACATACCTGATCTTATTCTATAAGAACTCAAACAGTATAAAGAAAATTGTGTAAATTTCCTTACAGACTAGAAAAATACCAATTTTCCTCTTTGTACTAATTAAGGTACAAGTAAATGGTGATTGTAGCAGGAACACCTGAAATATGTAATACAGATTCTTTTTTTTTTTTTTAAGATTTTATTTATTTATTTGACAGAGATCACAAGTAGGCAGAGAGGCAGGCAGAGAGAGAGGAAGGGAAGCAGGCTCCCCGCTGAGCAGAGAGCCCGATGCGGGGCTCGATCCCAGGACTCTGGGATCATGACCTGAGCCGAAGGCAGAGGCTTTAACCCACTAAGCCACTCAGGCGCCCCTATAATACAGATTCTTGATCATATTTGTATGTGTATTTGGTAAGTTCTTTTCTTCTTTTAGGTCTCAGCTCAATAATCATTTCTTTAGGAAAGTCTTCTCTTAAGTCAGCATCTCCCTACTGCTCAGAGTACCTCATACCTGTCCCTTATGACAGTGACCTCATTTCTTACAATTAGCTAATTACTTGTTTTCGTTGTTGTTTTGTAATTACTTGTTTGACATCTTAGCTCCGCTATGTAAGTGGGAAAAACAGTAACTTTTGGGGCGCCTGGGTGGCTCAGTGGGTTAAGTCCTCTGCCTTTGGCACGGGTCACAATCTCAGGGTCCTGGGATCGAGCCCCACGTCGGGCTCTCTGCTCCGCGGAGAGCCTGCTTCCTCCTCTCTCTCCCTGCCTGCCTCTCTTGCCTACTTGTAATCTCTGTCAAATAAATAAATAAAATCTTTAAAAAAAAAACCAACAACAGTAACTTTTGACCTTTGATCAAGCCTTATTCCTGACAAAGGATGTTTGCACTTCTCTAAGATTTTTTTTCATGGCCTTCCATTGCTCAAGACAAAGACTTGGGGTAAAGCAGGAGACTGGAAGGGACAGACATTGTTTCTTTTTAGGGAGCAGTGGAAGCAAACCCCCTCTGCCTTAGGTAAGGTAGGAAAACCTCTTATCCCCAGGACAATGGTAAAGATCCTTAGAGGAAAAATAAAAGCAAAAATCAGGACATTCTTGCTCAAAACCAACTACAAATACATGGGGAAGAGAATGGGAATGTTGAGAAAAACCCACTTATGAGGTCTAGGTGACAGAGGCTGCCTAAGATTGGGGCTACACTAAGACAACAAGAATTCCCATTTCCCCTACCATGAACCTAGCACAGACTCACAAGGAATGGTAGTCTACTCCTGGGGTGGAAGTAGCAGCACATAGCAAAAATTCCTCTGTGACACAGGCATGCAGACACAGATGAATGCTGGAGAGGGTGCAGCAACACTGGGAAAGACCGTCTGGCATCCTGTCCTCTACTCTAAGCACAAGGAAAAAACAAGTTACTGCCAGCAGAGGTTGAAGCCAGTGATGCACTGCTCGCTGATGAAATGCAGACCTAACTCACCTTCTTGCAAGATTGACTCAGCCTACCATACCAGCCTATCAGGCATATATTTATACCTGGGCATAAGTACTGTTTATGTCAGTTTGTTTTTTGTTGTTTTTCTACACAACAGATCGAATTCAATACCGGAAGACTCAGAAAAAAGCAACAGGAGGAAACAAACAAAACGTGAAGAAATGAAGCAATTAATAGAACTAGACTCAGAGCTGAGCAGGATATTGGGGTTATCAGTCTTTATCAATCAAGCTCCTGTAACATATTAAAGGATATGGTGGAAATGGTGAACAACATGCATTGACACACAGGGAATTTCAGCAGAGTTAGAAATTATAAATTATTGGGGCACCTGGGTGGCTCAGTGGGTTGGGCCTCTGCCTTCGGCTCAGGTCGTGGTCTCAGGGTCCTGGGATGGAGCCCCGCATCGGGCTCTCTGCTTGGCAGGAAGCCTGCTTCGCCTCTCTCTGCCTGCCTCTCTGCCTACTTGTGATCTCTTACTCTCTCTGTCAAATAAAATATTTTTAAAAAATTATAAATTATATAATCTTAATTATATAATTATAAGGTTAAGTGGAAATGCTTGAGATAAAAAGCCTAACAGATAAAAATTCTTAACAGGCTCATTATTAGAATGGATACAGATGAGGAAAGATTCAAGGAACGTGAAGATAAGGAAACGTAAAGAAGAAACATAAAGAAGAAAATAAAAAGTAAAAACTAAATAAAAATAAAAAACAAACACCTGAACAGAGCATCCAGGAATTATGGGACAAGAACAAGCCATCTAATGTACATCCAATGGAAGTCCCAGAAGAAGGGAGTAGGGCAGAAGGAATAATTGAAGAGATAAGATTTTTCAGAAATAGTAACATCGACCACACAGATATAACAGGGCAAATTGCAAAAGCAAACCAAAACACACATGCATAGACAATCCAACTGCTGAAAACTGAAAGCAGCCAGTTTAAAGAGAAACCACTCAGAGAGACAAAAGTAAGAATGACAGCAGCGTACTCATCTACACGATGGTGGTCTATAAAGAATAAAGGTCAACCTAGAATTCTATATTCAGCAAATCTTTTACAAAATAAAACTTGAGATAAAGGATTTTTCAGACAAAATCTAAGAGAATGCATTGCCAGCAGACCTGCAATGAGAAATGTTAAGGGAAGTTTTTCAGGTGCAAGTATGTAGAACCGATGGAAACTTGGACCCAGACAAAGAAGAATGTTTTGTCACAAATTACCCCAAAACTCTGTGGCTTACAACAATAAACCTGACCCATTTTCTCAACCTGTGGGTCAGGAATTCAACATCAGCTTAGCTGGGTCATTTACGGTTGCTGACCAGAGTTGCTCACCTGGTTGCAGTCAAGATGTTGGTTGGGGCTTCATCAGAAGTCTTGACCAGAGCCGGGGGACCCACTTTCAAGCTCATTCTACACATGTAACTGTTTGGAGAAGGCCTTCTTTCTTCACCACGTGGAATTCTCCATGGGGTTATTTGAAATATCCTCATGTATTCTTGTCTCCCCTAATGCCAAGTGATACGACTGAAGAATGGAAAACACAATGTCTTTCATGACTTGCAAAAATTTTACATTCCTGGCAATTGTGGGTTACCATTCTCAGTTTGGAATAGTCTCAGACACAAGAGATGTTTGCACTCACAAGATTTGGTTTTTCTCATGGCCTTCCACTGGGTGATCAAGAGAGAGACTTGGAGCAGGTCGGGAGGCCAGAAGGCCTCCTGGCTTACAATATGATATCCAGGATAGCTGCTGCTGAGGGGGGCTCATGATAAGTCACACGTTTCTACCTCTGTCTCTTCATTAGAAGTGAGCCAATACAGCCCACACTTCAGGAGGGAGAGGAATGAGGCTATACCGTATCAAGAGAATCTGTAGAGAGATTTTTAAAGCAGCACACACCAGAAACTATAAAAATGAAGATAAATAAAAAATATATTTGTTATTTTTACTGCCTCCAAAGAATTTAGTAAAGCATAAACAGTAACCATGTATTCTGGGGTTTATTATGCACATTAAAGTAAAATGTGTGACAACAGCATGAATGCTGGAAGAAAGGAATTGGAAGTACATTGTAAGAGTGGTAATACTTACACAACTATATATTCAGTGGTATAATACTTTGAAGGTGGACTGTGACTAACAATGTGTATTGGAAGCCCTAAGGAAACCACTGAAACTTCTTTTTGTAAAGAGCTGTAACTCATAAGCCAGTAGTGGAGATGAAATCAAGAAAATAAGTCCAGAAATAAATGAGAAAGGGGGAAAAAGAAGAAATGGAACAAGTAGAAAACTAGCAAAATGGTAGGTTTAAATTCACCCATGTCAATAATTACTTTAAAATGTAAACGGTTTAAATACCCAATTACAAGACAACAAAAAAAGACAATCAGAATGAATAAAAAGGCAAGACCTAGGTACATACTATCCATAAGAAACCCATTTTAGAAATAAATCGGAAAGTTGAAAAGTAGGATTTTTTAATAAGTGCTTGCAAAAATTGGCATGCTTCAAGGTCTGTAGTTCAGTAACAGAATCATGCCAATGTCCATTTCATGGTTTTGATTACTGTCTTATAGGTACGTGAAATGTTCCTTTGGGGTGAAAGCTGGGTGGAGGGTATACAGGAACCCTCTACTTCTGTGTAACTTCTCCTGTCTTCTGGCAGCATGCATGAAACTAACAGGCTAACCCACTCACTAGTCGACAGGGTAAGACCAAACCCCAGACTCCACAGTTCTGCTGACAAGTCTGGGATGCTGACAGACGTGGCATTCCCGACTTGGAAGGACAAGGTCCTACAGGCCAGTTCAGGAATATGAGACCTCCTAGGATACAGCAGCATATGCTCTTACCTACATGGTTAATAGGGCAGGAAAGTAATGAGACCCTTGATGAACAGCTACAGGTGGGTTTGAGGTAAGTCACCCAAATGGCACCCAAATTTGCTCACTCTTCCTGGCAGGAAGAGATAGGGATGTTATCACCATAGAGCAGCAAGCCCTGTGGCCCCAGCCAGAGGCAATAAGGCTGCATCTGCTGACAGAGTCCTCAACTGAGATTAAAGTCAGCAACGAGGAATCTGCTGTTCAATACAGAGGACCTGAAAACAGACGGCCGTGTGGTTGAGCTGAGTGGAGAGGGCCCCTCAAAAGTGAGGAAGAAGCCTTGCCTCTCAGGCGGTCTTGCCACAGCCAAACATGGCTGGCAGTGAAGTTGGGGCTCTGGGTACCGGGAGGCCAAAGCTAGAAGACTGGGCTGGACAGCACAGTGGCATGTGCTTGAGCACCAAGGGCCCTAGGGGCTGGGCATGCATTGGATGCTGGAAGCAACAGCCTGCTCGGACATTAACTCTGGAATCAGGTCAATGGAGAAAATCAGGCTTCCCTCCCACCATTTCCTCCCACTGTCTTCGTGGACTTGCCTCCCAGCTGGAGGCAACTTGGTCTCCTGGCTGCTGTGCTGTAGCCCGTAGTGCCATGTTAAACTTCTTGGTTCTGTGATCCTATAGGGGAAAAAGACACTTGAATTGAACTGATAGTATGGACAGGGCTTGTGAGGGGAAGGAAGGTGTGAAAAATTGTTAGCGGCTCATCTGAGCCAGGGAGAGGTAGTTGCTAACTAAGCAGTTGAAGACAAGAAGCCAAGGCGAAACTCACAAACCTCCGATCGCTTCAATAGTGTAAACAAGGGCTGAGCCAGACAAACCACAGGTAGCTTCCGCTCCATTTTCAGCCATGGAACAGCACACCAGTCAGGGGTCAGCGGGGTCTGCACAGACATGGTAGTGGTTTCATTGCTAAGGGAAGTCCAGACAGGTTCCTGCAAGCTTGCAGACCTGGGGGGTGGGGTGGAAGAGGAGGACCTAGGAGTGGGTAAAGTACTGAGTGGGAGTATAGAAATGTGGTTTCCAAGTTTTCCCCTTCCCCTCCTCCTATAAGCAGGTGTCAGCAGAGGCACCTGAGGAAGGCTTATCCCAAAGCTGCGGACAGCCACTGGGCCAGGGCTTCCACTGTGTGTAGGAGCCTGAATTTTTTACTGCAAGTCCCACTAGAGACGGCAGTGCAGCAAGTCTGGTCCGGCGAGGGCAGCTTTGTTCCATGAACCTGCCAAGTAAAGCCTTTGTAATGACCTAGGTTCAGGCCTGAAAAAAAAAAAAAGAAAAATCGCAGTTCTTTTTACTAAGGAGTCAGATACCTCAAAAATAACCTCTCCCTGAGGCCCTTTGGGCCAATTCAGTACATGTATCATGGATCTGATGTATTATTCGCGTGCACATTTCCTTCCACTTAAGGGTCACGGTCAAGGGCTGTTCCTTCCTGGGTGGTCCAGCAGAAATAATACTGAACTCCAGGAGAGAGAAACCACAGCTTCAAAGACTTACTGGCTGCCTAAATTCTCACAGGCATAGCCAAGTACTACAACAGAATCAAATGCCAGACAATCACCAAAGACACCTTTGTACAAAAGAAGGAAGTTATTAATCTGCTACTACTAAGCTTTTGAGACTGAATGCCTCGTTGGGTTTGATGTTCTCATCTGGAGGTGAGTCAGTTTGGACTTGATGACTACCAAGGTGAAAAGGACCCAAGAAGCCTTCCAAGTCAAAAACAAATAGCATATTCAAGGGTGTAGCTGGCCTGGCCATAGCAGCTTTTTGGTGCTATGAGAAAATGGCAGCTATTCCTTTGGAGGTAAACTTAATGCCCCACTCAGCCACCTAAAGCAAAGCCGTTGGTTCAATGGGACTCTTGACTCACACACATTAGCTGAACTCCTGGGCCTAGATCCCTGGCTGGCTACGTTGAAACCTAGCAGGGTCCAATGGGCTGTAGCCAATCAGGCCTCAGGGCCGGCCGGGTAAATCCAGAAGCAGGTCCTTCCTATCAGTAGCTAGAACTCAAAGCAATGCTCTGAGACTGGTTAGTCCTCCCGCTGATGGAGCTCGACACAGTTTTATGAACTTTTGGATTGTTGCCAATGACCTGTCTGATATACCAGCTGAAAACCTAGACTGGCAGATTAAAGATACCTCTCTTTGGGCATTACACTTAAATAAATTGTTCAACTTCTGTAATAACGAAATGAATATTAAAATTAAACACTTTTTCCTGTCATACTGACAAAAATGACAAGTTTAGCAAAACCTAGTACTGGCCAGAGAATGGATGCAAAGTTATTCCAAAACACTATCAGTGACATGGAAAATGTTCATCATTTTGAAAGGCAAGTTGACTGAAAATGCACATGATTTTGGCTGGGTGGATGATTCTGCTTCTGTGTATCCAAGAGAAATAATCCAACTCTATAAAAGGCAGGTACTAGCATGTTTCTACAAGTGAGAGTAACCCTCCATTAAGTTCTGCCTGCGCCTTCCCTCCCGTGACCTACCATTTTAATTTCTTTACAATTCCCAGCAAACTTTAATATTCAAGAATTGATACATACATACCTGTCATCTTTGAATCCCCCCAGGATTCCACTGAAATGTTTTTTTTCACCATAACATTAAAACTAATGTCCTGGAACTAATCTTCATCTCTTTCTATCAGTATACAACGGTCAACACAGAGTGAAATTACATTGTCTATCTACCAGGTGCTTTCACATAGGATACCGCACACAGCAGCACATGACCGCCTAAAACCCTCTGAAATAAGTGGTATCAATCCTCTTCCAGATGAGGCAACACACTTAGAGCATCTTGCCTGAGATCGCAAACAACAGTTCAGGGGAACAAACCCAGAGTAAGCGCCAAGTCCATCAGTTCTGCTACTAATGGCTGGTCCTGGAACTCCCTTGTACTGGCGTCCTTTAGAGTTATTTTCTGTTATTTAACAAAACCAAAGACCAAGATTAAATAGTATTGAGGCCTAACATACTCAAAGACCAAGTACTCTTTTATTGACTTTCTAGAAGCATATAAGAATAAGCGCATCTAAGGATTAAGAATTCAAATTCCCACATCTACAGTTACTACTGACTTAGATGGAAACAACCAAGCAAATACTGTTTCGTAGCAATTGGCAGACTTTAATATTCAAGAAAAATTAAGTCCATCATACACATTAAAAATATAGGAAATTTCATGCAGACATGAAGCTTCCAATTCAGCCTTTGTGGCAACTTTTAGAATGAGAATTACATATAAATACAGTACATTTTACAGTTCCCAAACTTCATAATTTTATACTGTGATTTATACAGCTTCTCTTTATATTTTACATTTCCCATCTTGCTCACTTGATTAAAATACCCTAACTGCACCGCTTCAGAATATGGAAAAAAAGGGGGAAGCAAGCACAATGACCTATCTCCTCCTGCTTTATGAAAATGAAAACATTTGTATATAAAGCTAATATAAGGAATTAAAACGAAAAAATTTAAGGCTTACATACTTTAGTAGCTAGGACTACACATAAGAAATAGAAAATTAAATCCTCCAATGACACTTCTATTATTGACTGATAACACAATTTTCAAGTTTTGAATATATTAACTACAAAAGCAATGAGAAAAAAAGTGATGCAGATTTATGTAGAATATTTGAAAAACAGTAGTCATGATAGGAGAAGTTAAAAACAAATGAAATAACTGATTTCAGAATTAACTAAAAGCGAAGCTGTAATTTAGAAATATAAGTAATATTATTCAAGAATAAAACCCGATAGCCAAAATTTTAAGTAATAAAGCAAACTCCTTGCTACCAACATATTTTTGCCTCTATGAGAAAAACAAGATCATTTGTTCTGATACAAGTAAAACAGTGAATACCAGTCAGTGAATAAAAAGCCTTTCTACATTACTCAAAAATAGCATGCATTCTTTTCTTTTCAGTGGATTTTTTAAATACTTAGGATTCCTTTAAACTTTTTTTTTTCTGAAACAAACAAAAACAAATTTGGGTTTTTCCCCCTACCAATTAATTGAAAATTCATTCATGTGGTAGTTAATGAAAATTCCAATAACTGAACATCTGCCAAGTATTGGGGGTAGGGGGAGACGCAAAAAAGAGAAATAGTTTTGGGGTTTTTTGTTGTTGTTGTTGTTGTTGTTGTTTTTAACTCAAGAGGCTAAGGCCTCCAGAATTTAGCAAGTCAAATAGACTTCACAGAGCCCTTTACTGCATAATAAGAGCAAAAGCCACAAGAGCTCCCTCACTGTCCACGGAAAAGCTCCTACTAATAAGATGCCAAATTGCGTGGACTCCCCCAACCTAACAAAAAAGGCCTAAAGATTCACAAGTTTTCCTATTAAAACATGACATTAATCCTACAGCACATTATTGAGATTAAGTCTATCTAATTCAAATAGCCACAGAGGTCATTTAATGCCATCATAATCACCTGTGAAAATATCCAACAAGAGTACTTCCTTTTCCCAAGAAAAGGTTACATCAGTCATCTCTGCTTTCCAGGCTACTAGAAACAAAATAATAAACATAAAAAATATATATAAAGGAAAACTCCCTCCAATAGAAAAGATATGCTAGAGGTAGAAATTTAAAGCAGCATATACTGTTTTAACTCCAGCTATCAGGGAAGAAAATTGGTGTTAATCTAAAATTACATGAATGGCTGCTGCTTACAATATTGAAGACACAGACCATGGGCAGTTAAGTTATCCCTGAATTTCATATTCAGAATTTCCCCACGGTAATACCATCATGACAGTTTATTGGGGAAAAAAAAAAAAAAGTGCTTGCTTTCGTGATCCAGGTAATTTAAAGGAAAGACATTATTGTAAACATTCACTGACAAACTGTATTCACTTCTAGTTTAAAATCATATATTTCAAATGGGAGATTTTATTATTTCCCCATTTTCTGAGCAGTACCTTGAATAAAGGCTTTTGTGCCTCACTTAAGAGTGTTCAGATCTCATACATTTCAGTGATTCATGATGAGTATGCTTTCAAATAATGTTCAGGTTAGTATGCCCCAAAGACTCTCAGTTACTTGAATGCTTAAATGCATTTTACTGGCCTGTGATCTTATTAAATTCAGCATTTCATAAAAATGAAATGGTTGATGCTTTTCTAAATTCAGCTGAGCTAGAAAAAAAATAATTTGAGTGATTAAAAGGACACACACACGTTTTATAAATGGATTGCTTAGGTCCAAAGCAAACAGAAGTCCCGATTCCAGATGCTGAATGTGACAGAGGATCCTCAGACTCTTCTAAAAATAATATGTGCAGTGCACACAAAACAAAGATTTGGGGGGACTTCAATACTAGTAGTCATTAATATGGCAGACTTGCAACAGACAGCTTCATGAAGACCACTGGAGATAAAGTTTTCTCTACTCAAAGAGAATTCTGGGCTTCAGGGAAAATGTATACTTGAAGACATTTCCTCCATTTTTACTTCTGTAGTACAAATATGCATGGCATAGTATATTTCTGAAAAAGCGATAGACGTATTAAGAAAATAGACGCTATTTCTAAATTTTGTTAGGAATAAGAAGGCACCACTGATTTGAGGTTGTGTCCTGTCATTGGGATAGCTGATTTTGAGTTGTTTATTTCAGGATTTGCTCTTATCAAACTCTTTTCCTGCTGATACCACTTGAGAACGTTACTGTGGTTTACGGACCACAAACAAGACACATTCATAGTAGTATTTCATCATGGAGAGATCATTCACAGTATACGTTGACAAGACAGATTCTTTTTCCACCTGGAATGCAAACAATAATCATGATGATGATGACCATGAGGATAATACAAACAGTACTTGTGACAGGTACCACTGCAAATGTACTCTATTAACTGACTTCTTACGTACACACACCCCTTAAGATTGGCATTATTAGTAATCGCACTTTGCAAAGAACAGATTGCTCATGATCACACCAGTAACAAGAGCTGGAGCTCTCCATGACTCTGTTACATTGCTTCTCTTCATTTTTAAGAACAAATCTGTTGTTTATTTTTTTAATGAATGAAATGCTTTTAAATAAACATACAACTAAAACACAAGTCAAAGTATCATAAAACCTTATAATCACATGATAAAAAAGACTGAACACTACAGAAGTACACACAGTGAACACGGTCATGGCCCTCCCCGCTCCGTCTGCTCCTCCAGACGCTCGTGGGGTTGGTATGTGCCCGTCTACCAGGGCCGACACTGTTGAGAACGGGAAGCTGCCATGTACTGAGAGCTGACTGATGACATCAGGGATTACAGTTTTCCATTTACCTACACACTATGCCAAATCCTAATAATTCTAAAAGCTAACTATTATTTTCACTTTGTGGATGAGAGAACAATTACGAAGTAAAGTCAGGAACTGTCATGATATTCCCATTCCTAAGAGCGTTGGAAGTAAAACGTCATTCTATCCTTACCTCCACCTGGAATCCATACTGCAGAACGACGTTTTTTATATCTTCATAGCTCAATTCTATGGAAAGTTCATTTGCCAAATTTTCAAAGTGGTACAGTAGGGGACCTATGGTTTAAAGATATTATGAACGAACCACTTAAATATAAACATGCACAATTGCTGTGGTAGAACTCCAAATTGAATTATAAGATGAGTAGTAGGTGAAACAGACAAAAAGGAGAACAGAACCTTTACATCTGCCAAGGGCATGTGTCCAAACCCCTGAAACTTTGGCCCATTTGAGTGCTGGGCCTACACTGGTAGGGAGGGGGTCCCTGTGGCATACCAGGGCTGCACTGTGATTCTGCACCTGTGAGCCCGACACCCGTAACTCCGAGGTTACTGAGGGAGCACCTGGATCAGAGAATGCCAAGTCCCCAAATTCCCAAAGTATACTGTAATTGTAATTCCTTAAGTAAATGCACAACTGCAGCGGCAGACTGGGTATCATGTGAAAACAGAAGGGTCCTCAAGCTAGCCCAGGTCTAAGAGAGTGCGTGCACATGGTAGGAAGTTATAGGCAAGACTTCCTGGAAGGAAGACGTGACACCGGAGCTGGCTCTTTAAGTGCACGACTCACATCCCAGCTCTAACACTTATTGGTCATGTGCCCGTGGACCAGTCCCTAGCTCCACAACACCCAGTACACTCGGCACAGAGAAGGCATTCAGTAAATGACAGCAACCACAGCTTTTTAAAGTGACATTCCCCCTTTACTATTCTCTCATTCCATGTATCCAACAACTATCATCCAACTCCAACCAGAGTCTCCAGGCTTTCAATCTCTCACATTCTGCCCAGTCCATCATCAGCCTCGCCCAGGCCACACTATCATTCAATAGTTACTTCAGGATTAATCTAAACAATATTCTCTTTTCCTTTCATTGGCTTAACTACAAGTCCAGTGCCATCTCACCACCCCTTCCCCTCATACAATGTGCTAATCACAAGAAGTAAGAGTAAAAGGACAGTTTCTCCTCCCAAAAGGCTCATCACTCTGTGGAACATACTTACTAAGCGTTAAAACGTTTTTCTTCCTCTCCTCTTTTTTTACCCTACATAAACCACTAGGAAAAATGACTATGAATATATATGTTAGTACTCTTTTCAGAAGAAAACAATGGTTCACCATCAAACTATTCTGTCAAGCTTAACTTCCTGTTAGTTTTATTAGACTAGCAAAAATGACAGCAGCTACCATTTACTGAGCAATGCTGTGTCCTAGACCATCCCGAAGCCTTTGAAGCCCAGTTACAAACACGAAGAGCCTCAGAGCAGTCTGTCCAGCTCTAAAGTGTGTGATGTTCCTGCTCCACTATTTTAAGAGCCTGCAGCATTACTGTCTTCTTAGATCTAAACACCCCAGGGATTTTTACATACTCAGGTCATATTGTACCTCTCTTCACGTTGTGTTCCATCTAGAGAGCTCCAACTCCCCAATTCGAGCTTTAGCCATGCTCCCAAACCTTGCTGAAACCAAGTTTTAATATAATCCATCCAAGTTTCCAGCCCTACTGCTCACTCTCTTAATATAGCCTACTTTAAAATTCATGTAATGTAGTATGGCTTTGCTCACTGATTATTTTTCATGCAATCCACACTTTTTAACCAGATTACAAGCTACATGAGTAAAGGCACACGTCTTCAGTTTCTTGTGAGTCCACAATGCCCAGCAGAGCAGTAAATGTACAGTTACGCAGCTCTAATTTTACCACCCAAAGAGAACCATTACAGTTGAGCATTTTTTACAGTCTATTACAGATGGTACTTCGGCAAACATCTTTGTGCTTACTTCAGCCTTCTACAAGTATAATCAGCCTAACGTTTCTACGTACTATTCTCTATTAAAAAGAACCAGGGATCCTTTGCGGGGGTAGGGTGGCTACTCTCAGGACCTGGCAGAGAGAATACAAGAAGAGCCTGGAACAGTGGTGATGCCAGAAAGGAGGCGATGTCAAATAGACACAGGGGAAGGGGGCCCTACGTGCCAAATCTGGGTCAAGTTTAACTTAAACCATTTATATCCTTAAGGTTCTAAAAATTCCAGTTAAGAGACAGAGACTGTTAGATTGGATAACAAAATGTAACTATGCTGTTCCTAAGATACATCTAAAACAAAGAGAAAAGGTTTAAAATACAGAAAAATATAAGTAGACATTAACTAGAAGAAAGCTTGTAGTAGCTATCTTGAAATGCCCACTTAAAGAAACATGGCTTGCTGGGAATGCAAGCTGGTGCAACTGCTCTGGAAAACAGCATGGAGATTCCTCAAAAAGTTGAAAATAGAACTACCCTATGACCCAGCAATTGCACTACTGGGTATTTACCCTAAAGATACAAACGTAGTGATCCGAAGGGGCACGTGCACCCAAATGTTTATAGCAGCAATGTCTACAATAGCCAAACTATGGAAAGAACCTAGATGTCCATCAACAGATGAATGGATAAAGAAGATGTGGCATATATACACAATGGAATACTATGCAGCCATCAAAAGAAATGAAATCTTGCCATTTGCAACGACATGGATGGAACCAGAGGGTATCATGCTTAGTGAAATAAGTCAATCGGAGAAAGACAACTATCATATGATCTCCCTGATATGAGAAAGTGGAGATGCAACATGGGGGATTGGGGGGG
>PISX010032264.1:0-16374 GCA_004024625.1 Mellivora capensis
ATGGTCAACTAATCTTCGATAAAGCAGGAAAGAATGTCCAATGGAAAAAAGACAGCCTCTTCAATAAATGGTGTTGGGAAAACTGGACAGCCACTTGCAGAAAAATGAAATTGGACCATTTCCTTACACCACACACGAAAATAGATTCAAAATGGATGAAGGACCTCAATGTGAGAAAGGAATCCATCAAAATCCTTGAAGAGAACGCAGGCAGCAACCTCCTCGACCTCAGCCACAGCAACATCTTCCTAGGAACATCACCAAAGGCAATGGAAGCAAGGGTAAAAATGAACTATTGGGATTTCATCAAGATCAAAAGCTTTTGCACAGCAAAGGAAACAGTCAACAAAGCCAAAAGACAACTGACAGAATGGGAGAAGATATTTGCAAACGTGGGATTCTTATTTACAAATTGAGTTAAATACCCAAGGTTCTCAGGACATCAGAGAGTCAAAACACCATTAGTCCATATAAATGGAGCATTTCCTTCTCCCATAGACAGATATTTGGGTCTTAATAATAAAGCAGGAGATACCTGCATTCTCTATCGAATACAGAAAATGCAGGTTTTTGTCTAATGTCACCAACAGTGTTGCCACAGAATTCTGGAAATGGTGTCATGAAATCCCATGGCTGGAGTTTTGGTGGTTTAGCTTGTAGTTTCTCAATGGACCACACTTCTTTTTCTTCCCCATGTACCCCAGGAAGAGCACAGCTTGTTTAGAATGGGGTTGATGAATGACAAAGCTAGATATAGGATTTCTTAATAGAAATGCCTTTTTTTTTTTTTAAATAAAAGCATAGACAGCAGAGGCAAATGAGTGACCCTGGGAACTCATCTGAGGAAGTACAGGGGGAAATACCAGTGTGGAGGGCTCCTGGTTCAGAGGGAAATTCAGACCAAAGCCTGAATGAAACCCGTTTGGGGTCCCAAAAGCCCCGTCAGTCTCTTAGAGACAACAGGGAACCCAGAGTCTTTTAAATCTTATAATAGTTTTTCAAAGGGAATACAAAGCACTTGCTTGTGAGTGCAGCTCAGGAGGCTTGTAGAGAGCATGCATTCTAGGAATGGCCAGAACTACCCCTAGGGGGCGGAGGGGCACAGAGGCAGGAGCACACCTAAGACAGAGGTCCTCCCAAACACCAACACGAGAACCCTCTCAACCTCCCACACCATCGCCTTCCAACCTCATGACCAACACCTAAATGGCAAATCAAAGGACTGGGTAAGTAAGCAAGGCTCAGCACTGCAGGGGAATTCTACCCAGCTGCTCAAAGGTGAGTCTTCAACAGTGTTTATGAACAAAGGGCATTCCTTTGACATACTGGTAAATTAAATCACAAATAATGGAGGTAAACAAATCTCTGTTACATGGGGTTCCCTGTAGGACAGTCCGTACATTGGCTGAAAGAGGTCTGTATCGGTGGGCACAGTGTTTAAGTTTTCTGTCCTTCTCAAAGCTTTGAAAGGAAGCGTGCCCATGTTATGACTCCAAGGACCTGCACAGGTTGTCATCTGTCTCTTGACTCAAACAGTCGGGGACCCAAAATAGAAAGATTCCTATTTCTAGATTCAGTTTTTTGTCTTTTTTTTTTTTAATTACCAGTTAAAGATTCTGGGCTCTACATTCTAACATTGAATTTAATGATTCCGAAGTTCATCCTTATCCCAACTGACCTCTGTCTTACTGCAACTTACATTATGTTTTACTCTATCTTCCAATTAGGTGAATATAAGCCTCCCAGGGATTTCTAAATCTCCTCTTGGCCTTCTGTCTTTAAACTAAGTAAACTCCCTTTGTTTTCCTTTCTAGAGGAGCCCTATTTTCAATATCAAATCATTTCTCTTTTTCTTAAATTGTCTTATTTGCTTTTTTTTTTTTTTCATTCTCTTTTATAAAAGACTGAGGCCAGAACTGGAGACTGTGTTCTTAAGTGGTAGCTTGTTTACAAACATGCACACACACACATACACACACACACTTCCCATTTGTGTAGAAAGAAACCACCTGATAATTTTTTCCAACAGGAAGTGCTCAGCTGTAATAAAGTTTTATCATCTATTTAGTATCTATTAATTCCTATCACAATATTCCCTCCCTACTGCAAATTGTCATTATGCAAAATTCCAATACATGTGATTTTAATTCTGTGTACTTTTTCCACATTAGAGAGCATTGCAGTTGGAGTATGTCTGAGCTGCAAGTCATTCTGATACATTAAATTAAAATGCACTGAAATATACATAGAAAAATAACATCTAATAACATGGAAAGATGTCACCATATGTTATTGAGTTGGGCTAAATAGATTACCAAAACAGCATATCAAATGTAATCAAGAAAATTATGATCAATAGGGCCTAGTGGCAGTATTGTACCCCATCCAGTGGATGAGCCAAGATATGCCCAGATGGGTCAGATACCAGCTTTGATTGAATATCAAGTCACTACATGTTTTGAACATTGCCTCCAAAAGGAGCAACATGGGAAAATTGTTTATCTCTTGAAATCTTGTTTTGCTTGTATATGCCAGTAGTGGGGGGAGCAGGGTATAATTTTTCCTACTCTAGAAACTCTCAGACTGGGGATGAGTGTATTTAAAATACCCTGCATTGAGAGCCAGCACATGATAAATATGACTATGGGTATACCAAAAACACATATTTGGGGCGCCTGGGTAGCTCCATGGATTAAGCCTCTGCCTTCAGCTCAGGTCATGATCTCAAGGTCCTGGGATCAAGCCCCTCATCAGGCTCTCTGCTCAGTGGGGAGCCTGCTTCTCCCTCTCTCTCTGCCTGCCTCTCTGCCTACTTGTGATCTCTCTCTCTCTCTCTGTCAAATAAATAAATAAAAATCTTAAAAAAAAAAATACATATTCTCCAAGAGCCCAGACTACAAAACATTGCCTGTCTTTCTATCACATTATACCAAGCAAGATGCCGTGGGTAGTCTTCAGGGAAAGTGCTAAGTCTCCTTTCTCCTTCATCCCACTTGCATGCCTCACAGACTCTCATGGACCATCCTGCATGGGGTGATTCCTGATTTCTCAGCACCTCCTACCTCTCTCCCTCAGTGCTGCCCCAACTCCCCACACAGTTTACAAAAGTAAAGAAATAATCGAGTCTTTATGAAACCAAGCATGAATGCATGTACCTAGAAAAAGGAGTAGAAGAACATAAACTAACCTCAAGAACATGAAGCATCTCTGGCTAGTGGTGATAGGAGCCGTTTGTGTTTCCTGGTATTTGTAGTCTCTGTGGATCTCCACGGGAATGCATACTGCAGTAGAGAAAAGAGTAGGTAAGATATTTTTCTAAATACAAGAGAAAGTGTCATGAAAATTTGGATATAGACCAGGCACGTAAATTAATGTCGCATACCTTGTAGAATAGTGCTGCTAAAAAGATAACAAGCACCCCATTAAATTTCCAAAGAATGGAAGACTTTAAAAGTTTCTAGGTAACAAAGGAGAATAAAGAAAATTGACTGTCTTCTATTACTTGTTAATAGTGTAAACTGTCACTGATGGTCTCTTTACTTAGTGCTTTTGACTTTATTGCTTTATTTTCAAGGATTGAAAACTGTTTGTGTCCTGTTAAGAGTTCACTCACGATTCCAGGCCTCAAGCATGATTTCACTGAAAAGGCCTTTAAGGTCTTTAAATACAAATTACCTTACCACAGATTCTTCTGCTACAACATTTTGTTGTAAATATGGCATTTATGAGCAAGGAGATGTCCTATAAAATTTTTATTTCTTTGCATTTGTCCTTATTGATCTTCAACAGATTTTGTGGGGGTGTTTTTGGAAGTAAAATAAAATTAAATCTGTGTCTCATACACCAACATTTATTATAAATAGGAGTAAGATTTGAGAAGAGTCAAGATGGCGGAGGAGTAGCAGGCTGAGATGACATCACGTAGCAGGAGTTCAGCTAGATAGTTATCAAATCATTCCAAACACCTACAAACCCAATAGGAGATGGAAGAGAAGAAGAACAGCAATTCTAGAAACAGAAAATCGATTACTTTTTGAAAAGTAGGATGTGCACAGGAGTGAATCCAAAGCAATGGGAAGAGAGACTACAGGGGGGTGGGGCTGGCTCCCTGCAAGCAGCAGAGCAACGGAACACAAAAAGCAAGGTTTTAGAAGTCTACTCCACTGAGGGACATTGCTTCAGAGGCTAAGCGGAGGTGGAGTCCTCATGGGGACATTGTGGTCTCAGGTCCCGCAGGGTCACAGAAGGATCAGGGGTGTCTGAGTGTAGCAGAGCTCCCAGGTATCAGAGCATGAAATCCAGCTACAGAGATGGAGCTGAGGGGTAGCTCTCAGCTCGGGGTTACCTTAAACTAGGATCATCCGCACAGTTGGGCCGCTGCTCTTTGAATGGGGACCCCACAAGTGACAGATCCGGGGAGACTCACCTTCCTTCTCTGGAGGCAGGAATCTCCTGGGTTTAAAGACTCCAAATGGGGCTGTGCGCCAGAGATAGAAACATTCAGTCACAGGCCAGGTGAGCTCAGAGCACGGCCGGAGACCAGGGAGATGGAAGAGATTGAGTGCTTTTCTCCAAGGGCGCACTGAGGAGTGGGGCCCGAGCTCTCGGCTCCTCTGGGCAGAGACTGGGTGGCCGCCATCTTCATTCCCATCCTCCAAGCTCTACAGGAAGTGCTCAGGGAACAAAAACTCCTGAGAGCAAACGGAGCAGATGACTTAGCCCGGCCACTGGCAAGGGCAGTGCAATTTGCCTCCGGCAAAGACATTTGTGAATCATGGCAACAGGCCCCTCTCCCAGAAGATCACCAAGACATCCAGCCAAGACCAAGCTCACTGATCAAGGAGAACAGCAGAATTCCAGAGGAGGGGAAAGCAAAGCATGGAATTCATGGATTTCTCCCCATGATTCTTCAGTCTTGTAAACTTAATTAATTTTTTTAAATTTTAGGGGTGCCTGGGTGGTTCAGTGGGTTAAAGCCCCTGCCTTTGGCTCAGGTCATGATCCTAGGGTCCTGGGATCGAGCCCCACATCAGGCTCTCTGCCCAGCGGGGAAACTGCTTCCCCCCTCTCTGCCTTCCTCTCTGCCTACTTTTGATCTCTGTCTGTCAAATAAATTTTTAAAATCTTAAAAAAAATTTTAATTTTATTTTTTCTTTATTCTAATTTTTTTAACTTTTCTTCATTCCTCTTTTAACATTTTTAAACTAGTTTATCTTAACAATACCTTTCTTAAAAAAGATCTTTTTAAACCTTTATTATTATAGTCCTATTTTATCCTTCACTGTATCTAACTTTATTTTTTGTATACATATAGGGTTTTTTCTTCTAAAAAATTTTTGGGATACAATTTCTTCTAACAGATCAAAATATACCCTAAATCTAGCACAAGGCTTTGTTCTAGTCTTCAGCCTGAGCTCTCCACTTTCTTCTCTTTCTTTTTCCAACCAAATTATCTTATCAATTCCTTTTTTTAGAATTTTTAAAAAATTTTTCACCCTTACAGTCATATTATATCCCTTCATTGTGTTTACACTTATTTTTGTATATATATAAGTTTTTCTTCTTAAAAAAAATTTGGGAGGTAGTGTCTTCTAAGAGACCAAAATACATCCAAAATCAAGTGGGTGGCTCTGTTCTACTCACCAGTTTAATATATATTTTTTTAATTTTTTAAAAAATTCTTTTTAAACTTCTTTTTTACCCCCCTTTCGTCTCCCCCTGATTTGGGGTCTCTTCTTATTTGGCTAGCATACATTTTTCTGGAGTCTTTGGCACCCTTTTAGTATTTTATTCTCTCGTTCATATATTCTTATCTGAATAAAATGACAAGGAAAGAAAACTCACCCCAAAAAAAAGAACAAGAGGAAGAACCAAAGGCTAGGGACCTAATCAATACAGACATTGGTAGTATGTCAGATCTAGAGTTCAGAATGACAATTCTCAAGGTGTTATCCAGGCTCGAAAAAGTCATGGAAGATATTAGAGAAACACTGTCTGCAGAAATAAAAACACTTTCTGAAGAAATAAAAGAACTCAAATCTAACCAAGCTGAAATCAAAAAAAGCTATTAATGAGGTACAATAAAAAATGGAGGCTCTTACTGCTAGGATAAATGAGGCAGAAGAGAGAATTAGTGATATAGAAGACCAAATGACAGAGAATAAAGAAGCTGAGCAAAACAGAGACAAACAACTACTGGACCATGAGGGAAGAATTTGAGAGATAAGTGATACCATAAGATGAAACAATATTAGAATAATTGGGTTTCCAGAAGAAGAAGAAAGAGAGAGGGGGGCAGAATGTATACTGGAGTAGATTATTATAGAGAATTTCCCTAATATGGCAAAGCATTAAAATCCAGGAGGCACAGAGAACCCCTCCCCCCAAAATCAATAAAATAGGTCCACACCCCATCTTTTAATAGTGAAACTTACAAGTCTTAGTGACAAAGAGAAAATCCTGAAAGCAGCCTGGAACAAGAAGTCTGTAACATACAATGATAAAAATATTATATTGGCAGAAGACTTATCCACAGAGACCTGGCAGGCCAGAAAGAACTGGCATGATATATTCAGAGCACTAAATGAGAAAAACATGCAGCCAAGAATACTACATCCAGCTAGGCTATCATTGAAAATAGAAGGAGTGATAAAAAGCTTCCAGGACAAACAAAAACTGAAAGAATTTGTAAACACCAAACCAGCCCTACAGGAAATATTGAAAGGGGTCCTCTGAGCAGAGAGAGCCTAAAAGTAGTAGACCAGAAAGGAACAAAGACAATATACAGTAAGAGTCACCTTACAGGCAATACAATGGCACTAAATTCACATCTTTCAATAGTTACGCTGAATGTAAATGGGCTAAATTCCCTAATCAAAAGACACAGGGTAACAGAATGGGTAAAAAAAAAAAAAAAAAAAAAAAAAAAAAAAAAAAAAAAAAAAAAAAAAAAAAAAAAAAAAAAAAAAAAAAAAAAAAAAAAAAAAAAAAAAAAAAAAAAAAGGAAAAAAAAAAAAAAAAAAAAAAAAAAACCACACACAAAAAAAAACCATCAATATGCTGCCTAAAAGAAACTCATTTTAGACCCAAAGACACCTCCAGATATAAAGTGAGGGGGTGGGAAACAATTTACCATGCAAATGGACATCAAAAGAAAGCTGGGGTGGCAATCATTATATCAGAACAATTATATTTTAAGCCAAAGACTATAAAAAGAGGTGAGGAAGGACACTATATCGTACTTAAAGGGTCTGTCCAACAAGAAGATCTAACAATTTTAAATATCTATGCCCCTAACATGGGAGCAGCCAATTATTTACATCAATTAATAACAAAAACAAAGAAACACATCGACAATAATATGATAATAGTAGGGAACTTTAACACCCCCTCACCCTTGGACAGATCATCCAAGCAAAACATCAACAAGGAAATATAGGCTTTAAATGACACACTGGACCAGATGGCCATCACAATTTTATTCAGGACATTCCATCCCAAAGAATAGAATACGTATTCTTCTCTAGTGCACATGGAACATTCTTCAGAATAGATCACATCCTGGGTCACAAATCAGGTCTCAACCAGTACCAAAAGACTGGGATCATTCCCTGCATATTTTCAGACCACAATGCTCTGAAGCTTGAACTCAATTACAAGAGGAAAGTTGGAAAGAACTCAAATACATGGAGGCTAAAAAGCATCCTACTAAAGAATGAATGGGTCAACCAGGAAGTTAATGAAGAATTGAAAAAATTCATGGAAACAAATGAAAATGAAAACACAACTTTTCAAAATCTGTGGGACACAGCAAAGGCAGTCCTGAGAAGAAAGTATATAGTGATACAAGCCTTTCTCAAGAAACAAGAAAGATCTTTTTTTTTTTAAAGATTTTGTTTATTTATTTGGCAGAGAGAGATCACAAGTAAGCAGAGAGACAGGCAGAGAGAGAGAGGGAAGCTGAGCAGAGAGCCTGATGCGGGGCTCGATCCCAGGACCCTGAGAATCATGACCTGGGCTGAAGGCAGAGGCTTAACCCACTGAGCCACCCAGGTGCCCCACGAAACAAGAAAGATCTTAAGTACACAACCTAACCCTACACCTAAAGGAGCTGGAGAAAGAATGGCAAAGAACACCTAAACCCAGCAGGAGAAGAGAAATCAAAAAGATCAGAGCAGAAATCAATGAACAAGAAACCAAAAGAACAGTAGAACAAATCAACAAAACTAGGAGCTGGTTCTTTGAAAGAATTAATAAGATTGACAAACCCCTGACCAGACTTATCAAAAAGAAAAAAGACCCAAATAAATAAAATCATGAATGAAAGAGGAGAGATCACAACCAACACCAAAGAAATACAAACAATTATAAGAACATATTATGAGCAACTATATGCCAATAAATTTGACAATCTGGAAGAAATTGATGCATTCCTAGAGAGTATAAACTACCACAACTGAACCAGGAAGAAATAGTAAACCTGAACAGGCCCATAACCAGTAAGGAGATTGAAACAGTCATCAAAAATCTCCAAACAAACAAGAGCCCAGAGCCAGATGGCTTCCCAGGGGAATTCTACCAAACATTTAAAGAAAAATTAATACCTATTCTCCTGAAAATGTTCCAAAAAAATAGAAATGGAAGGAAAACTTCCACACTCATTTAAGAGGCCAGAATTACCTTGATTCCAAAACCAGAAAAAGACCCCATCAAAAAAGAGAATTACAGACCAATATCCTTGATGAACACAGATGTGAAAATTCTCACCAAAACAATAGCCAATAGGATTCAACAGTACATTAAAAGCATTATTCACCATGACCAAGTGGGATTTATTCCAGGGCTGCAAGCTTGGTTCAACATCCACAAATCAATCAATGTGATATAATACATTAATAAAAGAAAGAACAAGAACCATATGATACTCTCAATAGGTGCTGAAAAAGCATTTCACAAACTACAGTATCCTTTCTTGGTCAAAACTCTTCACAGTGTAGGGATAGAGGATACATACCTCAATATCATCAAAGCCATCTATGAAAAACCCACAGTGAATGTCATTCGCAATGGAGAAAAACTGAAAGCTTTTCCACTAAGGTCAGGAACATGGCAGGGATGTCCACTATCACCACTGCTATTCAACATAGTACTAGAAGTCCTAGCCTCAGCAATTAGGCAACAAAAAGAAATTAAAGGCATCCAAATCGGCTAAGAAGAAGTCAAACTATCACTCTTTGCAGATGATATGATACTATATGTGGAAAACCCAAAAGACTCCACTCCAAATCTGCTAGAACTTGTACAGGAATTCAGTAAAGTGTCAGGCTATAAAATCAATGCCCAGAAATCAGTGGCATTTCCATACACCAACAACAAGACAGAAGAAAGAGAAATTAAGGAGTCAATCCCATTGACAATTGCACCCAAAACCATAAGATACCTAGGAATAAACCTAACCAAAGAGGCAAAGAATCTGTACTCAGAAAACTATAAAGTACTCATGAAAGAAATAGAGGAAGACATAAAGAAATGGAAAAACATTCAATGCTCATGGACTAGAAGAAAAAATATTGTGAAAACATCTATGCTACCTAAAGCAATCTACACATTTAATGCAATCCCTATCAAGATACCATCAATTTTTTTCAAAGAAATGGAAGAAATAACCCTAAAATTTATATGGAACTAGAAAAGACCTCGAGTAGCCAGAGGAATGTTGAAAAAGAAAGCCAAAGTTGGTGGCATCACAATTCCAGACTTCCGGCTCTATTACAAAGTTGTCATCATCAAGACAGTATGGTACTGGCACAAAAACAGACATATAGATCAATGGAACAGAATAGAGAGCCCAGAAGTAGACCCTCAACTCTATGGTCAACTAATCTTCGACAAAGCAGGAAAGAATGTCCAATGGAATAAAGATGGTCTCTTCAACAAATGGTGTTGGGAAAATTGGACAGCTACATGCATAAGAATGAAACTGGACCATTTCCTTATACCACACACAAAAATAGACCCAAAATGGATGAAAGACCTCAGTGTGACACAAGAATCTATCAAAATCCTTGAGAAGAACACAGCCAGCAGCCTCTTTGACCTTAGCTGTGGCAACTTCTTCCTAGAAACTTTGCCAAAGGCAAGGGAAGCAAGGGCAAAAATGAATTTTTGGGACTTCATCAAGATCAAAAGCTTTTGCACAGCAAAGGAAATAGTCAACAAAGCCAAAAGACAACTGACAGAATGGGAGAAGATATTTGCAAACGACATATCATATAAAGGCTAATATCCAAAATCTATAAAGAACTTATCAAACTCAACACCCAAAGAATAAATAATCCAATCAAGAAATGGGCAGAGGACGTGAACAGACATTTCTGCAAAGAAGACATCCAGATGGCCAACAGACACATGAAAAAGTGCTCCATTCGGCACCAGGGAAATACAAATCAAAACCTCAATGAGATACCACCTCATACCAGTCAGAATGGCTAAAATTAACAAGTCAGGAAATGACAGATGTTGGTGAGAATGCGGGGAAAGGGGAACCCTCCTACACTGTTGGTGGGAATGCAAGCTGGTGCAGCCACTCTGGAAAACAGCATGGAGGTTCCTCAAAAAGTTGAAAATAGAGCAACCTTACAACCCAGCAATCACACTACTGGGTATTTACCCTAAAGATACAAACGTAGTGATCCGAAGGGGCACGTGCACCCCAGTGTTTATAGCAGCAATGTCTACAATAACCAAACTACGGAAAGAAACTAGATGTCCATCGACAGATGAATGGATAAAGAAGATGTGGTATTATATACACAATGGAATACTATGCAGCCATTAAAAGAACTGAAATCTTGCCATTTGCAATGATGTGGATGGAACTAGAGGGTATTATGCTGAGCAAAATATGTCAATAAGACAAAGACAATTATTATACGATCTTCCTGAGAGGCAGAGTGGGGAGCTTGGGGGATAGGGAAGGAAAAAATGAAACAAGACGCAATTGGGAAGAAGACAAACCATAAGAGAGACTCTTAGTCTCACAAAACAAACTGAGGGTTACAGGGGAGGGAGGGGGGTAGGGAGAGGGTGGTTGGGTTGTGGACATCAGGGAGGGTATTGCTATGGTGAGTGCTGTGAAGTGTGTAAGCCTGACAATTCACAGACCTGTACCCCTGGGGCAAATAATACACTATGTTAATTAAAAAAAAAATTTTTAAAGAGTAAGATTTAACTGTAATAAGCAATACTATAAAAATTCTAGGAGAAAAACCCATAGGTGATTATTTCTGTAATTTTGACAGGAGATTGTCCAAGGCTAAAGTCAAAAAACAAATGGGTCCAAATGGGTGGTAGATTTTACGACAGGGAAACATCTGCAGTGATTCTCACGAGACAAAACTGGGTGGTGAACAGCTCTTGGGGAAGAACTGTTTGTAATGGGTATGGCTAACCAACTTACAGTGTAAAGTGCTCTTCCACACCAGGACAAAAGAAGGAGGCAAGCCGTAGGTTGTTCCAACAAGTGGCAGGTGCCCACAGTGCAGAACCTTCATCCCCAAGTACCCTGTGAGTCTCTAGGCTTCCACACGGTCCATGGATCCAAGTAGCTCGGGTAAAAACACGGTATTTCTCTTCGAACTTGGACTGTGGGGAAAGAATCTGTTCATTTTAGCTTTAAAAGGGAAAGAAATATGACATCTCTTGCACCCAGCCATCTTTCAAGAGCACACCTCTCTCTTTGCCTATGTTTTCTGAAACACAAAAGATCACACCTCAAGGGAATTTTATTTTATGCTCTTTCTAAGGGAATCGTGCTAAAGCTTTTTACACATTTTGAAAAATAAACAAAATAAAATAAAACAAAAATGGGGAAAGGTTATGATGAGATTTCATGAGAAAGAAAGTACAAGGAATGGCTCCCAGCTGGGCTCACGGCGGGGCCCTTGAGCTAGTTCTCCCCCACACAGATCATACTTCCTCCACACCTGCCCAGGCTTGTCCCCTCATTTCCCGCAAATGTTGCCCCAAAGTCATCATGTCAGAGAAGGCTTCCTTGACCACACTTACCTAAGTATCCCTACATCTCTCTCCAACACTGAGATTCTATTAAAGCTGTGTTCACTGAATTATTTCCTTTCTGTTTCCCCATCTCCAAAAACTCAAGGACTTTGTTTTGCCACCATTTTATTCTCCGGTCCCTGAGGGTTGCCTGATAAATTACAAATCCTCAATAAAATATTTGCTGATTAAACACATAGTAAATATTAAGTGATGTTCATTATCATTAGAGGTAATGACGATAGATCTTTCTAGTGGTGGTTCATAGCATCCATGTTGACTTTGGGCACCAACCGTCCAGACGAGAAGCTAAGAAGTAGACCCGGGGAGTCAGACAGTCGTAGATTCTCCCCCCAAGTTCTGTGTATGAAAAACCCTAGCCCGCAGAAAAGCTCTGAGTAGTTCAATGAACACTCAGCTGAAGTTACAAATTCGCTTAAAGTTCTGCCACATTGTTTCCTTTCTCTCTCCCCCCATGAACATAAATGTGTGTCTAGGTATAGCTATATATTCACATAGATATTTATGTATACATGCACGTGCACGCACACACACACACTTTGTTTTTTTTTTTTTTTTTTTGCTAAACCATGTAAGAGGCTGCTGTGGACATCATGACACGCGACTCCTGAATACGTCAGCAAGTATCTTCAAAGAACAAGAACATTTTCTTGTAAAACTACAGTACAGCCATTCCACTTGGGGAAATGTGACACCTAATACTATACTATGATCTGATTAACTCTTGTAACAATTTTATTTATTTGAAAGAGAGAGAGAAAGGGAGCATGCATGCAGGGAGGCTCAGGGAGAGGAACAAACAGACCCCCCCCCCCCCAACTGAGCAGGAGCCTGACGCAGGGCTCCATCCAAGGACTCTGGGATCATGACCTGAGCCAAAGGCAGACGTTTAACTGACTGAGCCATCCAGATGGCCCTTATTATTTAAATTTCCCTGATGGTCCCAACACTGTCCTTGTTACATGAGCTATTTTTAATCTAGGCTCTGTACAGAATAGCTTTGCATCTGGCCCATGTGTGCTTGCTCTCTCTCACCCTGGAGCCCCCAACCCTCTTTGATGCTCATGGCATTGACTCTTTTGAAGAGCCTGGTCCAACAGTTTCGCTGAACCATAAGTCATGTGGGATGGTAACACAGACCCAGCTTTGACTCCGGGCTCCATCATCTAATTTACTGTGTGAGTTCGGCAGTTTTCCCTGCCTCTCTGAACCTTGACTTCCAAATTTATTTAAAAAAAAAAAAAAAAAAGATGCTAACAATATCTCTCTTTAGAGGTGTTCAAATTAAAGAACGTTTGAAAAGTTTTTAGCACAAAGCCTAATTCTGGCACTATCATTTACCAGCTGTGTGACTTGAGCAAGTTTCTTAACCTCCCTGAGACTCAATTTCTTTACTTATAGAATGGAATTATAGTAACTAACTCTTGGGGGTTTCTTAGGATTCACAGTACACATCCAAATCACTTGGCTATCATATAATAAACAACTAATAAATATTAGCAATCTCATTGTCATTAATAAATGGAGTGTGATGTCACATAGGGATACCATCATATCTTTGAAGCGTAGATCTTCTTATTTCTTCTCCACGTCCTGGGAGAGCTTTGTATGTGTTCTCTCTCTACTCTGTCAGGTTAACTGCTTAGGCTTTTGTTCAGGCCATAGCACAACCCATTCTCACTTTTCAGATTTGTGGCTAAAAACCCGCCCTTGGCAATGGAATCCAGATGACTATATTTGATAAGACGGAGTATAAATAGGCAAGAAATGGAGTCGACATTAGTCCCTTCTTGCCTCCTTTTATTTTGCTCACTTAATTTAATGTTAAGCTTCTGGGTAAACATGCACCCAAAGCACAATGAACTGAAGTACTTGTCATCTAGTTTAAACAGCATAATGCCCCCTCAGAGTGGGTCTGTAAGGGCAACGTGATTTAACGTCTTTATCAAGAGTCTGGCAGGGAATTAAGAGCATGACCATCAATCTGCCAGACATCAGCTGGTATTTTTTAATTCAAAGCCAGACTTCCACCCCAGAGCCTCTGGTCCTGAAGAGCATGTGGGGGCCTGGGCCTGTCCCTGGAGAAATTCTGGTCCCTATGTCTTAGTGCAACATGCTTCTTACCTGTTGCTGCTTCTGACCCACAACTCGAATCTGACTGCTCCTCTGTAGACATGACCATGACCCTGCACTCAGGCTCCCACTCCATATGTGTTCAGTCACCCCATGTGACTCCTTCACTCCCCCAGCCACCTCTCCGGCAGGTCCTGCCTCCCGGGGGGAGAGCTAGCCAGCATCAGGGTCAAGCCAGCTCCCAGTAGTTGAACTCCAAAACACATGGCAGGCTTCCTCCAACATCCAGCCCAACTCTTTCTTGGCACTGGGCAGGGACGACCATCACTCAATTTATCTATTTTGAACCAATCTATGTTGTCTTATTTAGACATGCCTATAATGCCAACTATCATCTTAGATGATACATACATACATACATACATACACAGATGGACAAGGCATTGACTTCAGGGTTAGACCTCTCAGCTTCATTTTTTCCAAAATCTGCAGGTATGATAATGCAGAATTTTAAGTGTATGTTTCAGAAGTAGCGGATCAGAAATTTTTTTTCCTAAAGAAATCTCCCATAAAATACCTTTTTCCCCCCTTCTTTATTTCACATGTGGCCTTCACTTTGGTTGTTTAAACAAAGCTAAACTCCTTCCTAAAAGCAATTTTTTTTTTTTTTTTTTAAGTGAAAGCTCTTTGGTTTTTCCTAGTGCTCTATAATGAGTTGCCTTCCCTGCTGGGGACAGACATTTTACTAACTTTTCCTTTCCGGCCTTCCTAATACACAAGTCTCATCGCTCTCATGTTTAGAAAAATAATAAGAACTTTTTCACCTCTCTTTACCTTTCAGGCGAGAACCAACGACATTTCAGAAGCCTGTGTCTGATAAACAACAGGGAATGCTCTATACAACACAAATCAGAAAAGAAACCTGGAGGAGAATAACAAAAAGTAGTCTAAAGTGGGGGGTTTCCATCAGGATGACTAATCTGAGGCAAGAAATGCCATGTGCAGAGACTAGACAACTGGGAAATCTTTTCTAATTGCAAAGGCCCCAATTCTATTTAATTCTGCCTTTTGTGTGCCAAATGTTTGCTAGAGGCTGGAAGATAGAACGATAAGTAAGACAAAGGTTTTGCACACTGGCTAGAATGGGAGAGACGTTAAAAATGTTGAAAGGCGAGGAGTAAAGATGGCGGAGAAGCAGCAGCTGAGACGACATCAGGTAGCAGGAGATCAGCTAGATAGCTTATCAAACCATTGCGAACACCTACAAATCCAACGGGAGATCAAAGAGAGGAAGAACAGCAATTCTGGAAACAGAAAATCGGCCACTTTCTGGAAGGTAGGACCGGCGGAGAAGTGAATCGAAAGCGACGGGAGGATAGACCACGGGGGAGGGGCGGCTCCCGGCAAGCGGCGGAGCCACAGAGCACTAAATCGGGACTTTTAAAAGTCTGCTCCACGGAGGGACGTCGCTCCAGAGGCTAAACTGGGGTGAAGCCCACGCGGGGTCAGTGTGGCCCCAGGCCCCGCAGGGTCACAGAAGGATCGGGGGTGTCTGAGTGTCGCAGAGCTCGCAGGTATCGAAGCGGGAAGCCGGCCACAGAGACAGAGCCGAGGAGTGAGCTCTCAGCTCGGGGTCACCTTGGACCGGCCGCAGGCTGGGTGAGCTCGGAGCGCGGCCAGAGGCGAGGGAGATGGGAGTGGCCTGGGCTTTTCTCTGAGGGCGCACTGAGGAGTGGGGTCCCGACATCTCGGCTCCTCCGGGCCGGAGACTGGGAGGCCGCCATCTTCATCCCCGTCCTCTGGACTCTGCAGAAAGCGCTCAGGGAACAAAAGCTCCCGAAAGCGAAACCGAGCGGATTACTCAGCCCGGCCCCTGGTAAGGGCGGTGCAGCTCTGCCTCGGGCAAAGACACTTGAGATTCACTACAACAGGCCCCTCCCCCAGAAGATCAACAAGAAATCCAGCCAAGACCAAGTTCCTTAACAAGGAGAGCAGTGGAACTCCAGAGGAGGAGAAAGCAAAGTGCGGAATTCATGGCTTTCTCCCCATGATTCTTTAGTCTTGCAGTTAATTCAATTTTTTCTTTAATTTTATTTTTTTTCTTTTTCTCTTTTTCTGCTAAATTTTTTTAACTTTTACCCTTTTCTTTTTTTAACATTTTTTAACTAGTTTATCTTAACAATACCTTTTCCAAAAAAATAATAATCTTTTTTGAACCTTCAT
>PISX010032265.1:0-16375 GCA_004024625.1 Mellivora capensis
GCTGAATGGGCAAAATGTACTTCTGTTCCCTCCAAAGTAAGGAGCTTGGGTCCCCTACATCCTGCACCAGAGCATTGTCTGAGGAAAGCAACTAAAACAGAAGGTTTAAACAAGATCCAGAGAACCTATTATCCAAAATATGCCATTTGCAATTTAAAAATCACATGTCAGAGAAAAATCACCAAAACCTCAAACTGAATGGAAAAGGACGATTAGGTGAAACAAATGCTGAAATGAGAGATGTTAAAGTGCTCTGATAAAAATTTTAATGTAACTACCACAAACTTGCTAAGAGTAATTATAAACACATTTGAAACAAATGAAAAAGACAGAACATCTCAGCAAAGACACAGTTGAAAATAAAAACCAAATGCAAATACATCCACTGAAATAACAACTCAGTGAATGGGGTTAACAGTACAGTGGGGAAGACAGGCATGAGCCCCTAAAGTGGAACGCAGAACAATAGAAATTGCTCAAATAACAGAGATAAAACAGGAAAAAAATGAACAGACTACATAACAAAATATCAAACATCAGAGTCCTGGGAGGACAGGTGGGAGTGCCTGAGATATAATAGCAGGGAGTATGGCTAAAATTTTCCAAATGAGGCAAAAGACATAAACCCACAGGTTCAAGATGAGTGAGCCCAAAATAGAATATGCCCAATTCACATAACATCATAGCTGGAATTCTGAAAACTAAAGACAAAGGGAAAATCTTCAAACCAGAAAGAGAACAATGACAACTTACCTATAGGAAAAAAACTTGAATGACAGGAGTTTCTCACAAGAAACCATGGAGGGCAGAGGACTTTGCAGAGTGTTTTTCAAGTGCTCATAGAAGGAGGAGGAGGAGGAAAAGGAGAGGGAGGGTGAGGGAAGGAGAAGGGAAAGAAGAGGAGGAAGAGGAGAAGAAGGAATGCACTATACTAAAGCCATGAAAAAGAAGAATGAAGTGGGAGGAATCAGTCTATCCAAGATTAACACTTACTGTATAGCCACAATAATCAAAATTGGGTAGTACTGGCAGAGGGACAGACATATAAGACCAATGGAACAAAATCCTCATTGGAAAAAAAAATCCACAGAAATATGTCAACTAATTTTTGACAATAGTGCCAAAACAATTGAGTAGAGAAATGCATAGTATTCTCAGGAAATGGCACTGGAACAAGTGGAAATCTGAATGAAAGAAAAAATTGACTGAAATCTCTTGCCTTTCATGAAAAATAACTCCAAATGGTTAATTGGCTTAAATATAGAATATAAAACTATAGAACTTCTAGGAAATTATTACAAATCCTCAGGATCTAGGTCTAAGCAAAGAGTGACTTAGATTTGACACCGAAAGCAAAATCCATAAAAGAAAATAATGATAAAATTGACTTTATCAAACTCTCAACGTTTGAAAAGCGAGCTATACTGCAAGAGAATATGTGCAAACCAGGTATCTGACCAAGAACTTTTGTCTAGAATACATGAATGATACTAAAAAATTAATCATAAAAAAATAAAAACAATCAGATTAGCTTATGAGAAAAAATAAATTTACTGAAGAGTTCATATGGATGGCAAATAAGCACATGAAAGAATGTTCAACAGTATTAGTCGCCAGGAAAAAGCAAAATTTAAACTACAATGAGATCACTATGTTTGCTGTGGATAGTTGTGGGGACACATCAGAGGAAACAAACAAAGAACAACAACAAAAAAACCATATGTGATATTTGTAGCCAGGGGTAGAAATAGAAGAAAATTAGTAAGTGATTAAAGTTCATTAAAAGAAAAATAACTTCAGTGAAGAAAAGAGCTGTCTGTTCCAAAATCAAAACCAGCAGAGTCAGAGAGAGCACCCTTCTGCAGGTAGTGGCCATGATCCTTAATGAGGGCTCAGGCTCCGGGGTGTGGCCCACAGGAACTGCCCCCAGTTACTACAATTTCCTCCTGGGAAGGGACTGCTCATAGAAACCACTGTTCCTAGCCTAATTTATAGTTTTATGAGGTCACATAATAAAAATCTAGCTGTGTAAATATAATCTAGAATGGCCTGATCCAAATATACATCCCCAGGGTGCTCCTGTGTCCTTTTCCCTTTAGGCTGAATGGAACAGAGGTGACCTCATGAGCATTTTTGAAAGAATGGCATAAACTCTTAATAGCCTGTGTCCCTAAAGGGATAGATATTTGTTTTTATTTGTAAAATAGATATTTGTAAGACTCACCATTTTTAACGTATATAATAAAAACAGCTGCCAATGTCATAAAAAAAATAGCACTTAAAAGACGTAATCTAATTTAGAGTTACTAAATATGTGAAAAGCAAAGGACATCTTGGCATTTTTATATACAATTTATGTCTATAAATAGTTTACAAAGAGTTTTCACAAACATTAAAACATTTACCACTAGAATCATCAACTGACAGATATACAATGTCCAAAAAGTCAACTGATTTGCCAAAAATTTCAGAGCAGTTATGGGGCTAGGACTAGCCCAGAGCCAAAGTTATCTACCATCAGCACTCTATGATTTACCTCTTTTAGTAAATACAATAGAGTTCTATAGTCATATAGCCCTTGACTGTTGTTAGGTGACAATAATGGTTGTCAGATGAAATACCATCCTAGAAGTTTATAACAATTTCAGTTTACAATTTCACTGCATCTACATTTCTTGTCAATATGCTCTACGTACTATGCTGAATGCAAGTATCAACCCTTTTAAAAGATTAACACAGTGATCCATACATCTCTTTGGTTACAAACCCTTGATGGCTTCATGTAGACCATATATGGATATCCACAATTTCTCCATAATGTGATTTAAATTCAAAAAGTAATGAGATTATGCTGAGTGAAATAAGTCAAGCAGAGAGAGTCAATTATCATATGGTTTCACTTATTTGCAGAGCATAACAAATAACACGGAGGACATGGAGAGATGGAGAGGAGAAGGGAGTTGAGGGAAATTGGGGGGGAGATGAACCATGAGAGACTATGGACTCTGAAAAACAACCTGAAGGGTTTTGAAGGGGCGGGGGGTGGGAGGTTGGGGGAGCCTGGTGGTGGGTATTGTGGAGGGCACGCATTGCATGGAGCACTGGGTGTGGTGTAAAACTATGAATTCTGTTACGCTGAAAAGAAATGAAATTTAAAAAATTTTTTTAAAAAAGTAATGAAGAGGTGCACTTGGGTGGCTCAGTTGGTTAAGCATCTGCCTTCAACTCAGGTCATGATCCCAGGGTCCTGGGATCGAGTCCCATGATAGGCTCCCTGCTCAGTGGGGAGTCTGCTTCCCCCATCTCATGCTTTCTCTCTCTCTAAATAAATAAATAAACTATTTATTTAAAAAAAAGGAATGAAGATTTGCTTTCTGTACTAAATAATATCATTGGAGGGATGAATGAATATATTCAACAAAGAAATTATTTGACTTCATTAAATATTTATGGCTGCAGGACTAGCTCTTTTCCCATGTGCTGTCCACCTCCCACTATAAACCTTCAGGACACCCTGTGGTATTATCCACTCTTCAACATCAAAATTCATAGAGCTCTTACTACAAGTCTTCACCCCTACCCTGAGGGTGTTCACATTTCAGGTGGAGGTGCACACTGGTGAGAACAGAAAAAGAAACTTAAAATCCAGCCTTTATGTGATATAATCTTTATCTTAATGAATTCCAGGTTCATAGTTCAACTGTCATCTTTCAAGAATCACCCAACTTATCACTTCCTTCTGTCCCTTTCTCTAACATTTCTTAAATTAGAATGTGACAGTGAAACACAAAGATGGATTTATATTCAAAATGCATGTCCCCAAGGAGAGGAAGATGCTTACTTCAATTTTATGTGAGTTCAAGCCCACCTCTCATTTTGTTTTCCCTTGTTTTATAATGTATTTTGGAACCCTTGTTTCTCTTTTTCCAGATACTTTAAAATTATTATATACTTTTTAATTTTTTGAGAACATGGATAAATACTCTAACTTTTTTCTAAAGAAACAACCTCTTCTTCTTTCAAAATTATCTAGTTGCTTGTTTCATTCTTATTACTAAACCAATCTTCCTAGTAACTTTCAGAGGGAAAAAAAAAACCAAACAGGCTTATTCATTCTAACAGGTCACTTGGGCAACAGAAGATTACTGTCTCTGTTGGTGGGAACAATGACCTTGTGATTTAAAACAGTTCATGCAATTTCCTTATTCAAATTGAATTAAAACTGGTATTTAGTGCTCTTGAAGAAATTTGTGGGAAATATTCAGCTGGCAGGAAGCACTCTTCTCTCCCACATTTCCACCTGTGTTTTAACAAGTCATGCAACAGCCGTGTATGGAGATGCTTACTGACATCTGCCTTCATTGCTGCCTTTTCAACCTGACACTCAGACAGACTTGGAAAGCACACGCTAGAGACTTTGCAGGCCAATGCAGAGGGCTGCAAGTAAGTCCCAAGTGAGTATGTAAGCAAGGAAGCCAAGACAGCATCCACAATGTGCACACCCGTCCCTTCACACTTCCTGGCCACTCTTCCTCAGATGGCAACCAGTAATCAACTGAATGCCAAACCAAACATGTGACGTGTGAATGGCCCATGTGGGGAGATAACCAATAGCTACCCTCTCCCATTACTTACTCAGTGAAAATCAATGAATTATCTACTGGGGTGCACCATTGTTTTGGGCACCCTTCTGTTATGGGACAGAATGATTTTCAATAATATGAAATATTACAGTAGTTTCTTGATTTGTTCAGTTTTAAACAACCCCAACAGAATACATGTCTATTTTAAATATACACTCAGATTCATGAAAATATCCTACATAGGAATTAAAATTTTCTCCTTAATGCATATAACTTGTAGTTTACATTATAGTTCACTATTTTAAGTTTTAAACACAAATTAAGTATCCAAGTAGTCACCTAGAAAAAGTGTATTGAAATGATTAAAATTCTGTTTCTTCATTTCTTCATCCTTACAACCACGGGGCTAGTATCATCTGCCTTGGATCAAGGGCCTACAGCACTGGCAGAAGCTGGGGGCCCAGGAACAAACACAAAGTCACGCAGTGAACCCTCAGTTATTCTAAGTATTTTCCACCAACATGACAGGATTTATTAAAGTATAACTAATAAAATAGTCTAATTTGAAACATATGTGTGTATACATGTAAATATATTAATGAAATGCTTCTATAACCATGTTGTCTAAAATTCAGACAAGCAAAATACTACTTTTCCAGGAAGAGTACTTTACCACAGACACTGTCTAGGTTTACCTGCACATGACAATAAAAAAGGCAGAGTGAATTTGAGTTTATTTTATTATTACTTTTCAGAGTTATGGAGACAATTTATCCCCTCATTGCCTGCATCAGGATATAAACTCCTGCCACCAGTTGTAGGTAGGGTCCCTGACATATACCGTATATTTGTGTGTGTGTGTGTGTGTGTGTGCGCTTATTTCCCATTAGAAGGTAAGATTCTTGGCTGTAGACTCAGAAATTGATTACACTCTGAAATAGGTGTGGCTAGCAATCAAAACAACTCATTTTCTATTTTGAATCTATTCAGTTATAGTACTTTTGTAACAATCTATACTTAGGATTAATTGATAAGCATTAAGGCCACACCATCAAGTGTTCACAACCTGAAATTATTATGGAAATCATGTCTGATCTCTGTCTTGGACAATTAAAAAGACATATTACCAGTTATAGACAAATCACCCTAAAATATGGAATGCAAAATTTAGATACTGTGCTACACAAACACACACCACCCTGACACTCCCAATTTTTATTTAAAAAGTAAATGGATATTCCTGTCTTGCTCCTGACCATAGAGGAAAAGTGCTCAGTTTTTCTCCACTGAGTATGTTTCCTGTCGGTATTTCATATATGGCCTATATTATGTTGAGGTATGTTCCCTCCAAACCTACTGTGCTGAGGGGTTTTATCATGAATGGATGTTGTACTTTGTCAAATGCTTTTTCTGCATCTATTGAGAGGATCATATGGTTCTTATCCTTTCTTTTATTAACGTGCTGTATCATGTTGATTGACATACAAATGTTGAATCAATCTTGCAACCCCACTTAGTCCTAATGAATGATTTTTTTTAATGTATTGAGGGATTCAGTTTGCTACTATTTTATTGAGACTTTCTGCATCCATGCTCATCAGGCCTGTAGTTTTCTTTTTTAGTGGAGTCTTTAGCTGGGTTTGGTATAAAGGTAATGGTGGCCTCATAGACTTGAGTTTGGAGGCTTCCTTCCTCTTCTACTTTTTGGGATAGTTTGAAAACAGGTATTAACTCCTCTTTAAATGTTTGGTAGAATTTTCCTGTGAAGTTATCTGAGCCTGGACTTTAGTTTGTTGGGAGTTTCTGATTACTGACTCAGTTTCTTTGCTGGTTATCTATCTGTTCACATTTTCTATTTCTTCCTATTTCAGTTTTGTTAGTTTATATGTTTCCAGGAATTTACCTAGGTTGTCCAATTTGTTGGCACAGTTTTTCATAATATGATCAAGTAATTGCACTACTATGTATTTACCGAAAGAACACAAAAATACTAATTCAAAGGGATACATGCAACCTGAAGTTTATAACGGCATTATCAACAATAGCCAAATTACAGAAACATCCCAAGTATCCATCAACTGATGAGTGGATAAAAGAGATGTGGTGTGTGTGTATGTGTGTGTATACACATATACATATATATGTGTGTGTGTATATATATATATGTGTGTGTATATGTGTACATATACATACAATGGAATAGTATTTGGCCATAAAAGAATGAAATCCTGCCATCTGCAATGACATGAAGGAGCTAAAGAGTATTCTACTAAGTGAAATACATCAGAGGAAGACAAATATCATATAATTTCACTCATAAGTGGAACTTAAGAAACAAAACAAACAAGAAAAGGTGGGGAGTGGCAAACCAAAAAACAGACTCTTAATTATAGAGAACACTGATGGTCACCAGAGGGGAGGAGGATGGGGGGAAATTGGTGGTGGGGATGAAGGAGGGCACTTGCTGTGATGAGCACAGGGCGATGTATGAAGTGCTGAAACACTATATTGTACACCTGAAACTAATATAATACTGTATGTTAACTAATTAGAATTAAAATAAAAATGAATGAATGAATGAATGAATGAGACATTTGAGAACAGATCCAGTTACCTTTGGCATCAATGTGATAATTGATCTTTAAAAGTGCAATAGCTCCCTAATAGGATAAAAATCAGAGACAGTGTGTGTGTGTATATTCCACTTGTATCATGGAATCATTTCCTTTTTTTTAACATTAAAATTCTTTGTAAATTTAATCTTGTATGTAGTTTGATGTTTGACTGCAATTGTCTGTAAGACAGCATTCAGTTGTTCTGAAACTATTTATTGATGTATCCAGAATTTTCTATATTTTAGAAAGTTATTTCAAGTGGCCAGTATCACTGTAATAGACTAAGTAATTTAAGCATTTTAATAGATTTCTGGGCTTTCCATCCACAGGCTAATTCTGTACTGCTTCTTGTCAACATGGCTTCATATAGCGCATTAACACCTGGTGGTACAAATACCTCCCATCATCTACCCTCTTCTCCATAAGGCAACATTTGTTATTTTACCAAAAATTTTGAACTGGTATACCCAAATTAGCTTTATCCGGAGTTTCCTTTTTTAAAATAAATTTGGTACCAATATTATTTTCTCCAAATATGATTATATTAGCTATTTTTTCATTGTCTATGCTCTGGATTGGCTTAACATTAAAATGATCTATTATTATGGTAAAAATCACTATGTAAATTATATCAGGACTGGTGTTTTACACACAAATAGAATTTAGGTGATTTTTTTTTCTCTGATGCTACTCTGCTAATTAATCTTTTCTTGATTTCCCTTTCTTTTGGAGTCCTTTTGATAAATTCTTACTTTGTAGAAAATAATACATTTTATCCATTTTCACTACACTATTTTTAGTACAAGAGAACAGCAATTTCTTATGATACTTTAACTTTTCTGTCTTATTTTTATGGTTATTTCCCTCTTGTTACTTCTTATTTTGTACAACTATAATCTTTCCTTGTTTATATTCAGTTAGCTACAATCTGATTATTTTGTTTTTAAATTATTCTTTTCTGCATTTATCTTCCTAATCCCTTCCCTCTTTCCTTAGATTATACAATTTCACTGTAATATTTTAGTTTCATTCATATTTCTCTAACTTACTACATATTATACTTTTCTGGTATTTCTTATCCTTGATTTTTAAATAAATTTAAATATGTGTATTCCCTTACAAACATTATTTCAAATATTTTCAGTTTATTCTGATGCACATTATTGACAAAAATGGTCTTGGGGTGCCTGGGTGGCTCGGTGGGTTAAGCCTCTGCCTCTGGCTCAGGTCATGGTCTCAGGGTCCTGGGATGGAGCCCTGCATCAGGCTCTCTGCTCAGCAGGGAGCCTGCTTCCCCCTCTCTCTGACTGCCTCTCTGCCTATCAAATAAATAAAATCTTTAAAAAAATGATTTGTCTTTACAAATATTCAACCACTTAGGTTTTTATTTAATCTATGATCCGAGAATTAAGAGAAGTACTTTTGTTTATTTGTTGTTCCATGTTCATATGGTTGGGACACTTTCTTTTCTCAATTTGTTTTTAATTTCTTATCATAATATTCTTAATCAGAAACTGGCTTTGCAGCATGTTTACCCTTTGGAAAATACAGATACTTTTATTGTGGGCTAGGAAAGGTTTGTGTTTTTTTTTTTTTTTATAGCAGGACTCCAATAAGTTAGATGGAGATGGTTCCTCACGATCGGTGACATGACTTTGTGGGTACAACTGATTAGTGCACATTGATCTTGTTTCCTAAGGTGTGAGTGAACTCATTTACTGTTCTAATAAATTTTTTTTAGTGAATTTCTTATAACTTTTAGGCAAAATAGGCCAACTGTAACTATAGATGTTTATTCCACTGTGAGTTCCTTTTACTTCTTTTTCTTCACTAATTCCTTCATCTAGCACTGCCAGTACAATGCTGAATAGAAGTGGTGAGGGCAGATACCTGGTTTTGTTCATCATCTTGGCATGAGGACAGTAGGAAGACATGTAGTCTTGCATCACTAACTATGACATTAACTGTGGGTTTTTCATACACATTGTTTCTCTGATTGAGGAGATTCCCTTCTAGGCCTAGTTTGTTGAGTGTTTATGAAATGCTGAGTTGGAATATGCTGAATTGTGTCAGATGCTTTTTGAGTCTATTTAAATGACCATATGCCATTGGTCTTTATTCTGTTGATACAGTGTGTCAATCGGTTAGGGTCCAGCAGAGCTGCAGAGCTATTAGGAAGTTTATTGGGAGAAACTAGCATACACAGCTGTGGAGGGTGGGTAGGACAGTCTTAAACCCACAGTGGGAAGCCACTGAGAAGGGTGCCACTGGAGCTCCAGGGCATGGCTGAGGCTGCCACCTATGGGCAGCATGTCTTCTTGCAGAACAGCTCAGTTGCGGGCTAAAGCCTTTCAATGGATTAACTCAGACCCTCCCAGACTACCTAGTATAACCTTTTTTTATAAAAGTCAACTGATTATGGACTGCAATCACATCTACAAAAACAATCCCAGTATATAATTGGTGTTTTACTGAATCACCGGTTACTGCAGCCCTAGTCATGCAGACATAACAAAAAAAGCCATCGGTGGTTGTGTTAGGTTGACTGATGGATCTTACATGTTCAACCATGTTACAAATCTGAAAGGCAGGACAAGACTGACTATTTTCATTTCACAGATAAGGAAACAGACTCAGAGAAATAATATTTTCTCAAGGTCATAAAACTCAGGAGTAATGGAACTCAAATTGGAACCTGGATCCTATGACTGCAAGGTTGCCATTCTAACTCCCAATTAAAATAGAGATTCTAAAGTTCTAAGTAATATTTTACACCCAGGAAGAATGATAAACGTGCAATGCAGTGGTTTCTTGACTATTAAATTTCAGAAACTGATAAAAAAAAATGAGGCAGGAAGAATGATATGACTTTGTCAAATAACATCAAGCAAACAAAACACTACAACAAAATAAATACTATCAAAATCACCATGCTTTCATGAAGTAGATATTAACTCCAAGAAACTGGAAGGGCACACCATCTTCCTAAAGCAAAACAGATGGTTGGTACCCTTTAACAGACAAGCACACATGGGCTACAGAGCAATTACAGATATTTTCCTTGTGTGACTGTGGATATATGGAAATGTCTTAGACCTTTATTTGGGAACTGCTGTTGTATATATAATAATGTTGAGATGGGGAGGGAAAATAAGGAGGGATAGAGAGTGTGGGGGGAGAGAGAGGGAAACAAAGACTCAGGGAAGAAAAAAGGGAGAGAGAGATGGGATGTGCATACAGATAGGAAGGGACAGGAATTACCGAAGAAACTATAGAAACATTATTCACCTGGAACATGTAAAAAGCTGACAGTTGACTCCATCTCTAACCTAGCTAAAATGTTTTAAAGCTAATCCTGGAAAAGAGCTGTTCTTCCAAAGGTTTTCAACAGGACTGAACTTCAAATGTCTCTTTGCTTTTATATGTACATGTGTATGAGCTGGAAGGCTCTTCTGCAGTTTCTTTCTCAGAGTTATACTAGGAGAAATGACATTCTCAAATGTCAATAGCAAGACAGTGTCAGAAAAATGAAACTCTAAACCAAAGAAATTGAACAATCAAATATATGTGTATTAATATATATTTTATGTTTCTATATTCTGAAAGCGATGCTATTTTTCTTCTACACTTGCCTTGTTATTGAAGAACTTCCTCAAAATCTCTGAATCAGTTATAACCCCTGGGGAAATGCTAAAAAGTGGAGACAGAGAACAGAGGCAGATCATATACTGAATATTTCAACACTGAGCAGTTGCCCGGCACGCTGACTGCTTAGTGATGGCAGTAACAAGTGGGCGCTAGACACAGGTCGAGGCTGCGCATTGTGCTCACACACCAGCATCAGGTGCCTCAGCACTGGTCTCATGAGACGACAGCCTTTAGTCCTGTGAGAGCACCAGGACAAGATGGCAGGTGGTGGATGATGAAAACGTCATCACAATGAGGAGTTTGTTCAAGGCCTAGCTTCAGAGATTCAGTGTCAGAGAAAATGTAGGCACTGAGCTAGCAAACTGAAAGGGTTTATATTTAGAATCATCATTAGTAAATATTAAAGACTGTTATTAAAATTTTAGTAACTGATTGGGGTTTAAAAATAAAAACCAGACTATACTATATTGAATTTGGGTAATTTAGTATAATATTAATAGATAGTGACTTCACTCAGTATGTTTCACAATTTTGAAAAGAAAAAAATAACACTATTTTTAGATCCTAAAATCTATTACATTAATTGTCATTTAAGATTTAAAAATATTTAACTAAAGGTTAAAAGCACGTTTTTATCCTTGTAAAATGTCAATAGAATAATCACTGTGATCTGTGACATATTCTAAAAATTCATGAGTAGAAACATCTCGGGTTAGTTTAAAAAGCATTAGGACTCTGACCGTTCGAGTTTTCATCTAGCCAAACAGTGCCCTTTTCTGAACTTCAGTAACCTCTTCTGAAAAATGAAGGGTCCTATCTATAGTCTGTTAGAGTCCTCCTTCCAAAAGTCACCATTTCAGGTCCTAGAGAGGGAAATTACACATTTCCAATAGGAATGGAGTTGAACAATAATATCTCATCTTTTCATCAATCTAGTTAAAATAGGAACATTTCAGATTTTTTTTTTAAGTCGGCTCCACTCCAACATGGAACCCAATGTGGGGCTTGAACTCACAACCCTGACATCAAGACCTGAGCTGAAATCAAGAGTCAGATGCTTAACCAGTGGAGCTACCTAGGCACCCCAAGAACATTTCAGATTTTAGGTGGTAAATGTGGCCAAATTTTTTCAAGTTAATTTGTCAATACTGATTGGATAATTATTATAGAGTCAGTGCTATGTCTCAAAGGTTGGGGGTGAAATAGTGAAAATCTTGACCCTTGAGAAAATTACCATAAGCGGATCAGTCATATGAAGTGATCATCTAAGTCAGTCTCTATGAACCTATTCTAGACAGAGTGGCAAGGAGATGAACGTAGATACACTGATACACTGAATTTTCCTCTACTGTCTCCATATACCAGGACTTTTCAAAGCAGTAAAATTCTAAGCTCATTAAAATGTAAAAATCTGAATGTAATGTCCTTTGATGGCTCTTAGTAACTTGTGTAAGGTATTTCATCTGAACTTTAGTTTTGTTCTTTCGTCTTCAAACTTTAAACAGGCCTCTTTCAACTTCAGGGCTTAAGTTTTAAAACCTAAACTTTAGTACCTAAATCCTTTTCATTTGATTTAATCTATAACTATCTTTGAAAAAGCCATAGTGAAAGCTCCTGATTATATATCAATGAAAGTTTTACTTGTCTTTGAATGCAGTATCTTTATGATTCAATTTATTCTTGCGTCCATCCCAGGTTAACAGTTGAGTTAGCCCTAAGTTAGGCCCCCAATAAAAGATTCAAACCAAGAAAACTCATCACTTGTCTTTCTGGTCTGCTGTAGTATTTGTGAGGTGTTCACATATTTGGTCAAATGTTATTTTGGGTGTTTCCGTGAGGGTATTTTCAGATGAGATTTACATTTAAGTTAGGAGTCCTTGAGTCAAGCTGATTACCTCTCATAATGTAGGCCTCATCCCCATCAGTTGTGAGCCAGCTTATTACAAAAAGGCCAGCCTCTCCTGATCAACAGAAAGAACTCACCAGAAGGCTGCCTTCAGACTTGGTCAGCAATGCGGGCTTACTGTCCCTGCAGCTGGCCACCTCTACACCCAAACGGGAGCATCAGGGGGGCAGGTCTCTACCCTAGAGATTTTTAAGTAAGATAATCTACTAAGTATAAAAATGTTCTTTAATTGTACCTGTGTCCCGTCAAAAACAAAATGAAACCAGAGTAAACTGATGTTTCCAATTCTAGAACACTGGAATTATGGGTTTCGTATATTTGGGGGAGACTGGTCTTCTTCACAGTAAAATTATTTTGAGATCCATCTACACTGCTGTATCAACAGTCCATTTATTGCTCATTATTGCTGAAAAATATTTCATTATATGAATGTACCGCAATTTATTTATTGAGTCACCTTTTGATGGACATCTGAGTTGTTTCCAGGTTTTGGCTAATAAAAATTTGCCTGCTAGGAAAAAATATGCAGTGGAAAAAAAGACAGTCTCTTCAATAAATGGTGCTGGGAAAATTGGACAGCTATGTGTAGAAGAATGAAACTCGACCATTCTCTTACACCATACACAAAGATAAACATGAAATGGATAAAAGACGTCAATGTGAGGCAGGAATCTATCAAAATCCTAGAGGAGAACATAGGCAGTAACCTCCTCAACATCAGCCACAGCAAATTCTTTTAAGACATTTCCCCCAAGGCAAAGTAAACAAAAGTGAAAATGAACTTTGGGGACTTCATCAAGATCAAAAGCTTCTGCAGAGCAAAGGAAACACTCAACAAAACAAAGAGGCAACCCACAGAATGGGAAAAGATATTTGCAAATGACAGTACAGACAAAAGGCTGATATCCAAGATCTATAAAGAACTCCTCAAACTCAACACATACAAAACAGATAATCACTTCAAAAAATGGGCAGAAAACATGAACAGACACTTCTCCAAAAGAGACATACAAATGGCCAACAGGCACATGAAAAAATGTTCATCATCACTAGCCATCAGGGAGATTCAAATCAAAACCACATTGAGATACCACCTTATACCAGTTAGAATGGCCAAAATTAACAAGACAGTAAAAAAGAAGTGTTGGAAGGATGTGGAGAAAGGGGAACCCTCTTACACTATTGGTGGGAATGCAAGTTGGTGCAGCCACTTGGAAAACAGTGTGGAGAGTCCTTAAGAAATTAAAAATAGAGCTACCCTATGACCCTGCAAATGCACTACTGGGTATTTACTCCAAAGATACAGATGTAGTAAAAAGAAGGGTCATCTGTACTCCAATATTCATAGCAGCACCAAACTGTGGAAAGAACCAAGATGCCCTTCAACAGATAAATGGATAAAGAAGATATGGTCCATAAATACAATGGAGTATTATGCCTCCATCAGAAAGGATGAATACCCAACTTTTGTATCAACATGTACAGGACTGGAAGAGATTATGCTGAGTGAAATAAGTCAAGCAGAGAGAGCCAATTATCATAGCGTTTTGCTTATTTGTGAAGCATAAGGAATAACAGAGGACATGGGGAGATGGAGAAGAGAAGGGAGTTCGGTGAAATTGGAGGAGGAGACAAACCATGAGAGACTGTGGACTCTGAGAAAAAAAACTGACGGTTTTGGAGGGGAGGGGACAGGGGGTTGGGTGAGCCTGGTGGTGGGTAGTAAGGAGGGCATATATTGCATGGAGCACTGGGTGTGGTGCATACACAGTGAACTCTGGAACACTGAAAAGATATTTAAAAGTAAATAAAATTTTAAAAAAATATTCACCTGCTAGAAACATCCATGTACAAGTCTCTGCACAGACATACACATTTATCTTTCAAGAGTAAACACAAGTAGTCAAATGGCTGGAGTAGATGTTAATTAGATGTTTAACCAAAAGTGTAAGAAACTGCTGCACATTTCTCAAGAATAGTTGCATTATTTTCCATTTCCATCATATATATATATTTTATCAACAAAATATGTTTTTATTTTTAATTCTGCCCTAAACATAATACAATGTTATCTTAACAAATTATTTATTTTATCATTTATTTTCTCAATGATATTAGGAGATAAAACCATATTTTGTTACATTTATGCTATGTTGTAGAATAAGAAGTAATAAAATCCATGTAAATCTTACCACAATGTATGACACAATAAATTATACAGAATTGTAGCCACCATGGTATTCTTAAGTTCTAATTATAGCAATGTTTTTCCTAATTTTAAGAATTATGCCGACTTTTCTCCAAGAATATTGTAGGACACAGTGGAATATTTATAAAAGAGCAAAATGCATGTGAGCTTGCAGATACGTCCACTAGTAAGACCTCAACATATTTCCTCCCAACCTGTTAAAATGACCCTATTTTCAAATTTATGTCATTTGTCAAAAACCATTTTAGAACTTTCTTGGTTGTAGATATAATTATATATTTCACCTTTTGATAACTTTTCTTAAAAACTGTATTTTGTGATAACTATTATATGATAGTAATGATAAAAATTAACATATACTGAATGTTCATTATCTTACCACCTTTATTCATTTGTAAATTGAAATCTTTGATAAGATTATTTCATTTGACCTCATGACCAATATATTTTTCTTAACTATTATATTAACTTATTTTAGAAATTCAAGCTCTCTCTACAAAGTCACTCTTATTAAGTGACTAAAACATCACTTCTCTAAAAATCTGAGAACACTGCAAAGGCGTTGTTCGATGTGAAGTCCAAGTAGAAATCACTGGAACAAATATATTTCAGTAATTAAATATGTACAAAATAAAAATATTTAAAAAGTAAATATTGTATAATATTATCAATATATTTACTTTATATATAATACACACATATTTAAAATTCTGCCAAATTGATTTTAATCATCCTGTTCTCAATAAACTCCCAATTTGTTATGGTTTATTTTTTTACAATCTTCATATCATTCGATTACTGCTAAAGTTAATGCCACAGAACTGGAGAGACTGACCAAGCTTTCCATTCAGAATCTGCCACAGGAAGCCATTTTGCTCTAAAAGCAAGCCAGCAGGATCAGGGTTGACCGTCCACAGTTAATACCCCAGAGTCTACAACTAAGGCAATCTTCAACATGTTCACTTCAATGTGCAAGGAGGCACCCTGAGTAAAACTATGTCAGCAGGCAGATCTTGACTTACTAAGTCTCGAGTATTATTTCAGAGCACACAGCTAACACAGCCTGTAACACAGAGAAATGTGGGATGATTCCATGAAAATGACCTGAGATTCCCAGATGACCAAAGCTAAGGACATGCAGCCAGGCATTGGGTTGGGAAAAGCTTGCAAAGACCGAACACTGATAACAGACTGAGCTTGAGGAGAGTTGTGTGACAGGACCTTGGCAGTTCTATAGGAATCATCTGGAGAAAATCAGCATTTAGTCTCAAAAGGACCAGAAAGTCTCCTTGGATATAAGTTGTTAAGTTTTCACTTAACTAATTATGTTTCCCCTGACAAGCTATTAAACTTTTCATTAGTATAATCAAATGAGTAGATGATGTGATTTATAAGCTCCCCGGAAATTTGAAAA
>PISX010032266.1:0-16454 GCA_004024625.1 Mellivora capensis
TTGGCTATTCGAGGTCTTTTCTGGTTCCATATAAATTTTAGGATTATTTGTTCCATTTCTTTGAAAAAAATGGGTGGGATTTTGATAGGGATTGCATTAAATGTGTAGATTGCTTTAGGTAGCATAGACATTTTCACAATATTTGTTCTTCCAATCCAGGAGCATGGAACATTTTTCCATTTCTTTGTGTCTTCCTTGAAATGTTTTCTTTCTTTGTGCACCACACTGAATCACTACACAAACCCTTCCAGGCTTTCCCCCATGCTCCCCTGATTTGTCCATTCTTTTCATTTCCACAGAACTTCCACATTTCTTAATTCAAGTCTGGATTCCTGCAACCATTTCCTGGCTTGTTTTCCCTGGGATCTCCCCATCCTACCCATAGATGAGAGATGGCCAGCTAGAACACATTGTTCAATTTGCTTTTCCAAAAACCACTCTGCATGCCTTCTTGTGGACCTAGATCTGAAGCCTTCTAGCAAATGTCTCCTTCGTATCTACCCAGAATCATCCCTGTCTTATTCCTTAAAAGAGTCTTTCCATTCCAGGAAATGAAATCCAATCTGCTTGATGCTCTTAACTTGTTAACTCCCACATCTGTGCCTTCTTCCTTCATAACAGTACCTTCTTCACTTTCTGACAATATGTTTTTATCTGGCTTCAAAACCCATCTGCAGGAAGACTTTCCTGACTCCTTATGTGTCAGCTTAACACTCCTGTGCTCTGGGTCCCCTGTGTGTGTAAGGATGCCATTATTTACAGGTTGCATAACCATTTCCCTCTAGCTGTTTCATTCAGGTCTTTGTGAATCTTTCAAAAACACTATTTTGTTAGTGTTCTTATTAGAAGTTTCACTCAATAAAAACACAAAGCTGAGATGGGTAGTTATCATAATAGATGAAAACTCGTGTTTGAATATAATTTTAACAGGATAAGAATTAGTGAGGCTCCTAAGAGGTTAAGTTAGTGGATGGAAGGGCTGTACTAGGAAAGTAGTGGGAACAGCACTGGTGTTGTCACTAAATGCTGTGCAACCTTGGCAGGTCTATTTATCAACTTGGTGATCTCCAGAATTCTTTTCAACTCCAATCTTCTGTGTAAAGGGTAATGGACGTGCCTTCAGTGATGTTTTCTACAGGAAAAATTATGGCCTCAAAACAACCATACTCTAATCTCTGGGGTTATGTTGCATGGCAAAAAGAACTTTGAAAATGTAGTTAATGTTACTAGAAAATAGACCTTAAAACAAGGACATTGTCCTGGATTATCCAGTTAGGGCCAATGTATTCACACAAACCTTCAATTGTGAAGACGTCAGAGATGAGAAGGATGGGAAGGACTCTACCTATCATTGCTAGTTTGAAGATGAAGAAGGCCACATGGAAAGCACAGAAGGAAATGAATTTTCCACAGTGAGTGAACTTGAAAGAAGTCCCTGCGCCCCAGATGAGAACCACAACCCAGTAGATACCTCGATTCCAGTACGATGTAACTCTGAGCAATATGCTCTCAGGCATGCTGTGCTGAATCTCTTACCTATAGAACTGCGAGATAATAAATTTGTGTAATTTTAAGCTGCTAAGTTTGTTACAGCACCAATGGAAAAATAGTGTACTCTCTAAGAACAGAATAATGCATTTCTTGTTTTCCTAAACCACATTGTAACTGATATCGAGTACTCTTGAAATGTCCAGAGGGCAGCTGGACGTTAAAAAAAACTGCATCCCGTATGACAGAACAAAGCTGGAAATCCTGACTTTAAGTCATCTAGACAAAAGCAATTGTCAACTGCATAAAAATAGATGCACTTACTAAAACATTTGAGTAAGGCTAGAATAATACAAGCACTTAGGAGTAAGTCTTTAGGAATGTTCACATTTCAGCAATGGGAAAATAAAAGAGACAGAATTAAGGAGACAAAGAAGAAATGGTGAAAGGTTAAGTTGTGAACAGAAAAGCATACACATGTGAAAGAAAGGTAGAGGATTTTTAGAAAGAAGGGATAGTCGCACCAGATCGCCCCCCGCCCCCCGCCCCCCCCCGCCCATCATTTCAGTGAGGCAGGAAGCTAAATCAGTTCAAAATGTTGTTTACTGGAACACTGACAAGGAAGTCCTGCAATAGTCTTTGCAGTCAGTGTCCTAGAACATCTATTAGAGATGAAGTAAGAGGACCTCAACGGCCATGGGGCCAGAATGATTCTGTGGTGAGCCAGGAGGATAATAGTGTTTGCATCTTCTTCCAGGAGGCACTGTGATTTAGAACCAGGAGAGCCATTTGTGACAGGTGATTGTGTTCCAAGCTTGGGCGTTGGTACACTGTGTACAGCAGAAGATCAATGAAGGAATGTTCAACTGGAACACTGGCAAGCCTAGACAGGGGCTTCTGAAGAGCTCTTAGGACAACAGAGAGCAAGCTGTATGCCAAGGTCGAGGGACTGAGATCTCCACAGGGTGGGTGAGAAGGCTTTGCCATGCTGGAGAATAAAAGGGGCGACAAGGAACCTGCCTTCCTGACTGCAGCACTTTTCCACGTGGATCATCATATTCAATCTTGTCAGTTTTAGAAGAGGCACTATTTATGCTCATCTTCCAGCTGCAGAAATAGAAGCTCAAAAGTTTATGTGGGCTTATCCAAGATCACACAGCAGGTCAGAAGCAGAACTTGAGTTTGAAACCTCTGCATCTGCCTCGAAATTCTGCCGGAGGTTATGTGTCTGGAAAGCGCTGCCTCAGAAGGGACCAGAACCTCAGATTTCAAGGCCTGTGCACTTGCCACATAATCACATTGTTTTACAAAACCATACGCTTGATTGTATCCAAGTTGCTTAATGAGCATTTTTATATGCACTGCTCATTTTATCCTCATGGCAAACTTGTGGTGGGGGTGGGGTGGGTGAAGATGTTTATTCCCATTATATAAATAAGGAAACTGAAGCTTAGTGAATGTAAGAGACCTAATCAAATAGCACAGCTAGTCAGAGAGTTAGTATTTTTTATACTAGCTTTAACCTATTACCAAAATTTTTTTTCACTAAATACCATCTTACCTATATGCTTTTCATCTCTCCCCCTTAATTGTTTGAGCCTTTCTTTCTATCCTGAAAGTGACATTTCATGTCTATAAAATCCCAGCACCATTGTGCCTACTCCCTACTTTACCCAGTCAGAGACAAGACAAATGACACAGCCAGCATTTGGTCTCCTACCTGAACTCAGAAGCTACTATACCCCCTTAGAGATCACCTTCTCCTTGGGAATGAGAAGTGGGATTTGGGTGTGTTCTTCCTCACACTATTTCAAATCATAAGGAACTGATGCAGTACAATGGGGATACTTCCAGAAAATGGACAGCTGGTTTAAAAAAGCTAAGTTAATTTGCATGGGAAGTGGCAGAATGCCTTAAAGAACATGAAGCAGTTAGAAAAAGGATATAAGAAATAATAGATGTCTCAGAAGAGAAAAGATGATGGAGAGGAGAAAATGGGATAAAGCAACAGAGAGAAAACAAAAAACAGAATCAGAGGAAAAATGGGAGCATATCACAAAGAAATAAATTATTTGAAAACAGCTAAATAATAATGACAAGAGTAATAATAGCAATCTCTTAAAATACAGGCTAAAACGAATATATGTTGCTCCTCCCACCCTGTTCTTCTATTCCCTCCTTTCATTTAGAAGAGAATTTGTTAGATAATATGCAATTAAAAAAATAAACCAAGGTTTGCTTTTTCTACTTGACCTTAGGATATTTCTTTATTTCCAAATTCCCATACAATAGGTATGTATCCACATAAACATGCATATTTATTTCTCATTCTATCCTTTCTCCTGATTTAACTCTCTCCTTCAGGAATCCAATGAAATGAGATTATGGGAGGAGAAGACCCATTGAAGGTTAGCTGGTCCCATTAGTCACTATATTAATGAGGCCAGGAGATGCCACAGCTCTGCCTCAGGAAATAAAAATCCTCAATAATGACCAGGACCATAGTGGCCATTTCTAGCCTTGAAAAATACAATGAATCAGAGGCAACATCTAACACTCCACTGGATTTCAGTAACTTTAATTTACGTAATGAGCAAATGCTGTTATGTATTCCTCTTTGCATCTAGTCAGCAAACTGCTTTAAAATTGGAGCAATTCTTCCCCCAAATACAGTTAAAGATAATTTGTTTTCCTGGACCTCACTGGGTTCCCTTAGAAAAGAGGATTTTGCACCTTCTGTGGTTGGACACTGAATTGTGAGATGGAGGCTCCCTCTACTGGACCTCTGGTTAGTTGCAGATGTGAGTTCTAAACTGCTTTGAGTAGCTAATTCCTTGTGACTAGTGTATGATTCTGGCTAATGAAGTGAGCACCAGGGATAATGTCTAATTAACACGCACACAGACAACTCTCCTCTGAAAGTCAAGAATGCAACAATATATTATGAATAGTATTTATTCTTTATCTGTATTGCTCACTGTAGATGTCTAGGTTATTTTGTTTTTTGTTTTTACTTATTTCTCTAACTAGATTGTAAAGTTCAAGAATTGAGTTATTATGTTATACAGACACAGGTTCAAATTATAATTTTCCACTTACTAGATTGAAAGCATGGTTTGTACACTTACTATCTGTATTACCTTCGGTAAATTAATTAACTTCTTAGAGCCTTGGTGTCTTGATGTTACAAAATAAAGAAAATAATAGGCTTTCCAAGGCTTATGACAATTAAAAAGAAACATGCCAGGCGCCTGGGTGGCTCAGTTGTTAGGCATCTGCCTTCGGCTCAGGTCGTGATCCGAGTCCTGGGATCAAGCCCCACATCGGGCACCCTGCTCAGAGGGGAGCCTGCTTCTCCCTCTCTTTCTGCAGCTCCTCCTGCTTGTACTCTTCATCTGTTTGTCAAATAAATAAATAAGATCTCAAAGAAATATATCTCAATATATACATTTTTTGGCATGTCGGAACATGATTCTCTAAGTAGTTAATAAATGCTAATTTCAAGTCCATTCTCTTACTTCCTCTCGTGGCTAGGTCAATGTATTTAACTAGAAACATGTGACTCAGAGTAACTAAAGCAGAGTTGAATTTGTCTTAATACTGATAATGTCTATCCAAATGAACAAATACCAGTTTGGTATCTTCTCTGAGGAGGCAATGTGCTAGAAACACAGGCTGTAAAAATGAGTAAGACAATGCTGTGGGTTTCTTTCCTGCCAGGAACACACAGAGGAGAAAAGGTCTTTATCCTGCCACTGTCTCTGCTCCTGTTTGGAGGCAGCCCTAGTAATGCTCATTGTTATCGCTCAATAGATGTGTATTGAAATAATCCTTAGCCACCTATCTTGATCTCCACCTTCCCTTTTGTGAAGTATAAAATACATGTACTTCCCACCCAGGACAGCCTGCCATTGAAAACATGCTTATTTTCTATGCCACATCTTTTTTTTACCCACTCCTTTCTCTCAACCTTTTAATACACTATAATGGTGCTGCTTTTTCATTTTTTACCTTTCATGCTGAGAGTTCAATGTACACTCTCTTGTTAATCCATATACCTTATTGTTAATGTTTCTCCCTTTTGGAGTATCTTATTCCACAAAGACCATTACATACCCACATAGAGAAGTAAGTATGTGAGATGAAGACTCACTTGAACCTAGAGAACACAGTTCATTCTCTTAACCTGCCTTAAACAAATAGCACCAAACACAACTAAATCTATGAGAGAGAAACAAGAAATCTCTGGATTAGTGTGTTGGCACTGGGGCTTGGAGGTTTATGATGTTTGGAGTAATCAAAAGCATGGCATGTAAGTATGATACACATTTCACTCCTAGTAATTTTCTTTAAGAAATAACATAAACAGCACCTTAGAAATACACCCGGTTTTCATATACTGCAAAAATAAAACAAAATAATAACAAAAACTAAATAAAACTCAAGATGCAGACTCTGAATAACTCTTTATGCACAAGAGCCTTTAATACATCAAATGGGTTTTTGCTATGGATTGAATGTTTATGTCCTCCCAGATTCATTTATTGACTTCCTAACCACCAATGTGATGGTAATAGGAGGTGAGGTCTTTCGGAGGTGATTAGGTCATGACAGTAGAGCTCCCGTGAATGGAATCAGTGCCCTTAGAAAAGAGACCTCAGAGAGCTCCCTTGCCCCTTTTAATATGTAAGAACACAGCAAGAAGATAGCCTTATGAGCCAGAAATGAGTTCTCACCAGACACCAAATTGCCCAGGACCTTGACCCTGGACTTTCTGGTTTCCAGAACTATGAGAAATAAATGTTTGCTGTTTAAGCCACCCAATGTGTAACAGTTTTGCTATAGCAGTCTGCATGGACTAAGACGGTTTCTTTCCTTAGAGCTTCAAACATGATATGAATTATGCCTCTCCAGGAGAGGTCAAATTATGTAATAGTTATTAATTTAATAAATCCCAGAGCCATTTTTATTTTACAGTTCATCTCACTTGAGTTGGATTTTCTGCTTGCTAACATAAATCTCTAAACATTATATGTTAAATGCTTTCTTGTAGATTGGACCACAAGCTTCATAAAGATAGGGATGGTATTGGTTTTGACCTCTAAGGCATCCCTGGTACTTATTACAATGCCTAATATACAGCAGGCACACAATCTATATTTGTTGAATTTAATTGAACTCAACAGAGCATCTTTCCATAAAGTATTTTTTTTAATTCCATAAAGTATTTTTTTTTTAATCCAGGTACAAGTACATGATTGTGTTAAAAGCAAGATCCTGTAACAAACCAGCAGAGGCCCTAGGGTGTCAAGATAATTTGAATGTATATAAGTTACGAAGGTTTGGTTTAAAAATGGTGGCACTGGAGGTGGGAGTGGGGGAAAGAATCGACTACTGTAATGATTTTCTGCCATTCACTCCCTAATATCTTTTTTCCTTACAGCTCTTTGAGTTTTTATATTTGTTTTTCTTGGTCACATGTAATAACTAAAAGAGAACAATTGAGTCAGACATCTTGTGCCACATTTAGAATTTCAGCACAGACATGCTTTATATATGGATCCCGATAAAGAGGAAAAGGATTCAAGCTGACAGTCACTATTAATATCCATCTAAGTCTTCACCTCGCTGTACTTCCGTAGATTGACTATGTGTCTCTTCTGATGTATCTAGCTAGTAACCTTGCTTGGCTAGGAACTATTATATTTTCTGGCATTTTATCACTGCACAGAAGTCACAAAGTATCTTCCTCACTTCCTTTTCATCCTAACAAGGATAAGATTTGGGACCCAGAGAATCGAGGAAGGGGCCACCCACCCCACAAGAATATCTGCCATAAGAAATTGTGAAGGGACGCCTGGGTGGCTCAGTTGGTTGAGCGGCTGCCTTCGGCTCAGGTCATGATCCCAAGCGTCCTGGGATCGAGTCCCACATCGGGCTCCTTGCTTGGCGGGGAGCCTGCTTCTCCCTCTGCCTCTGCCTGCCACTCTGTCTGCCTGTGCTCGCTCGCTCTCTCTCCCTCTCTCTCTGACAAATAAATAATTAAAAAAAAAAAGAAATTGTGAATACTTCAAAGATTGGGCAGGATGAAGGGCATGGCTGATATAGAAAGCTGAGAACCTAAAGGCAGTGTAAGAGCTACGCCAAGGCCCAAGGTTAGTACTGACAAGGCAGGCTGCAATGACCACCACATTACAATGGATTTGAAAAGACTGAGTCTGGGGCATCTGGCTGGCTCAGCCGGTGGAGCATGCAACTCTTGATATTGGGGTTGTAAGTTTAAAACAAACAAAATCTAGAAGGAAGGAAGGGAGGAAGGAAGGAAGGAGGGAGGGAAAAACTGGTCATAAACTGGGGCACAGGGAACAGAATAAAAAAAGATGGCATCTCACATACTTGTTTGACTCACTCTGATATTCTACAGGTCTTTTCACTGTTATGCTACTTTCCTTCTCAAGGTTCTGCCCTCCCAACTTCTCATTATTTTCTTTATTTTATGGCTGTCTATCTGTCTCTCTCTCTCATGAATCTGTGTGAAGAGTCATTAATAAAAAATCAGAACTCTTAGACAACAACCTCTGTTAATTAAAAAAGAAAGGGTATGAGCATACAAGAGAGACACCATTATTGGTTCTTCAGGAACTATGAGAATTCCATCAACATTGTTAAGTATTGTACAAAGGAAGAGGAAAATGGTAGAGTTGCACCAACGAGGAAACATTCTCCCTTTATTTCCTCTCAAAGTCACTGTTATTTACTCTCAGAATTACACAGAGCTTCTAGCCATCTACCTACAGTAGGACTCTTTCATCACCCAACAGTTCTGAGCACTGAAACTCATGTCATTTGTGATAGAGGTAGATATTAAAGGGATTTTACCTGTAAAGTACAGCTGAGCCTCTGTATCCAAGCAGACATATCACTTAAAAACTGGTAGTACAAATTTTGAGGTCAGAAGGGAGTTAAAGGAGAAAATGTAATATCTTGGCTTACACGTGGTCTGTAAAACCAGACAAGTGTGTGGGATGGCTTTGATAACACAAGGAAAAGGAAAGAGGATCCTAAATTGAGGTCTGAGGGACTCCAACATGTAGAAGTTAGGAGACAGAGGAGCCTGCAAAGGAAACTGAGATGCAGATAGAAACGTGGGAATAAAATCATGAGAACCCAGTGTCATGGAATCCAATGGAATACAATCCATGAGAGACAATGTCACAAGAAGAAAGGCAGAAGTAACTGGGCTGAAAACTGCTTGGAGGCCAAACAAAATGAGGTTTGAAAATTGTTGAATTTGGCCATATGCTGGTCGTTGGTGAATTTAGCAAGAAATATATCAGTGGGATGGTGGTAGGTAGAAGCCAAGTTGGAGAGGGACAAATGAGAGAAAGGAGAATATCATTCATAATTTAAATTTAAAATACTATAAAAAACACATGGACAATAGAGAATAGAAGTGAGAGATGGGGACAGCAAGGGCTTCTGTGAAGAGCAATGACAAGGTAGGACGGAGGGCATAGCTTTGCATTCAACACTTTCTGTTTATTTACCTTGTTAGAGTTTACATAATTGCTAATGAAATAATATAGTAAGAAGAGAATAACTGTAACATATAGTAAAAAAGAGACTTAGGAGATTGTATGCAAGTGTGCACCTGCGTGTATGTTTGTGTAATAACTGATGGAATTTTGTCTCTCAGACAGAGAAGCGGATAAACATTCCAAAAGTTTGGAGAGATGCCTTTTTGGTAAGATGAAGGTCCTTCCTCAGTAGTAACCAGGGAGGAGAGAAATAATGTAATTGCAGGTGAAGGCACATTTGTAGATAAGATCATGGGAAGGCAGGCAAGGAGAGCTGTCCCATTCCCTAGCTTGTGTTTTCCTTATGTAGGCAGAAAGAGAGAAAAGTCTCCAGGAAAGAAAAAAGGTGAGACAGCTTTCCTGATACAAGAGAAGTCATTTTAGGTCCCCAGCCATTTTCTCGAATCTGTGCCTGATTTGCCAGAGCACACTTCTTGCAGAACTTCCTAGCAGGAGTTAGAACAAAGGCATGCAAAAACCTCAGTAGTTAAGGATTTTAAGGGAACAAAGGGAATGTAAAAACTAACAGTCTCTACCAGACCAGGAAATAGCCTAATCATATCAGAGACAATAAATCAATGGTAAAACTCCCAGTGCTGTTTCAAAAGTAAAGATTGACCTAACACACATTCTTGAGTTGTTTTTACAGGATTGAAACTCTGCCCCATAGGGTTAATGAGGATAAAACTGTTACCAGCAAGATCTCCACTAACCCCTTCCTCTTCTTCACCAGAACATTAAGCCTATCTTTTTTTTTTTTTTTTAAGATTTTATTTATTTATTTGACAGAGAGAAATAGCACAAGCAGGAGGAGTGGCAGGTAGGCAGAGAGAGAAGGAGAAGCAGGCTCCCCGCTGAGCAGGGAGTCCCATGTGGGACTCGATCCCAGGATTCTGGGATCATGACCTGAGCCGAAGGCAGACACTTAATTGTCTGAGCCACCCCTAAGCCTATCTTTTAGAAGCAAAAAATAGGAAGAGCTCCTGGAGACCTAGACCAGTTTGAGCTCTACCACGGACTCGCACCTATGCAGATGGACCACAGAGTATCCCACAGTTCCCTGGACACCTCATTAGAACATGAAAATCTCTGCCTCAAGAGGAGCACAAGCCTCATCAACATATCACGCCATGCACATATAGACACATTCCCTAGGTACCCATCTCTACATGCCATGACAGAACTCCCCTTTCTGAATATTCATCCTAACCCTAAATAAAAGAAATGTACTTATCCCAACTTGGGGAGTCATGGCTTTGGAAATTATTCTCCATGGTCTCCTTATTTGCTGCAAATAAAGTTCCCTTTCTTTGACAACTCTACCTGGAACTCAGGGAGGAGCGAGCTCACTTGTAGTGGGTTTGCACTTATGGAGAACGCTGCTTGGAATAGCACCGTAGTTTCCCATGAAAGCGCATGCCAAAATCTCCAATATACAGACTCAATGCCATGTGAATAAGCAAAATAAACACACTGAAAATGTTAAATGTCTAGGATGCATGTCATTTCAGAACTTGGGTTTTAGCATGTTAACAAAAGAAAGAGCACTAAAAAGAAAAAAACCATATAATAAATGTTATGGAAAAATTAAGCAACTACGATGCAAAAAAGTTTTCTGAGCTTTTCAGAATGTTTATCCAAGTTCAATATATCCCCTAGGCAGTTTCCCAGCTGCCTGGGAGGTATATATATATATATATACATACATACATACACATATATATATGTATATATATACTCATACATGTGTATATATACACATACATGTATGTATATACATACATGTATGTGTATATACACATATACATGCATGCACGTACATATACATACATACATGTGCATATATGCATATATACACGTGTATGTATGTATATGCACGTACATGCATGTATACACACACACGTGTATATATACATGCATATATGTGTATATATACATACATACATGTATGTGCATATGTACATACATATATGTGTATATATACATATATGTATATATACATATATGTATATATACATATATGTATATATACATATATGTATATATTATTTAAATCATGTGCTGATAGTTCAGAAAACAAAATTTCCGTACCTAGACAATGTAACCATAATGTATTAATTTCTGTTTATAGAGTGTATTTGTGAATGAACAAAGACTTTTTTCCCCCAGGTTTGTTCAATTTTTCTCAACTTGTGACTATCATCAATTTACTCAAAAAGAACAAAGTCATGCTTTTGCTTATAACAGTGTGGCAGCAGAGCTGATCATTGTTAAAGTTTCTACATTTTTGTGTTTGACAATATCATCTCCTTAAATTAAACAAAGGATCAAGGTATTGTTCCAACTATCTGCTAGTTTTACAAATACAATTTGACAATGCAAGAGTTGTGATGTCATTGAAGATTCAACTTTGAGTGTTGCTTAATGCCTAGAATTCTATTTAAATTTGGAATGAGTTTGGAATAGAAAAACTATCTAGGTCTCATGTTTACAGATAATTTTGATGAGGGCGATAATCATGATGATGCTGAAGATTAATTGTTAGTGATGATTATAAATATTATGTAAGCTCAGAATAAACACTTTTTCCAAACATTCATAAAAATGACCAATGTGCTGATGGGCACTTTTTTTTTCACATCCAATCTATAATCTCCAAGCAAATGAGACAAGAAGGAGGAGAACCCCTTCCTCTGCTCCGTAGATTTATAGATGGTAAAATATTTCCATACAGTTGACAAAAAACTATTGCTGCCCAACTGGTAAAGGATACTTTTTCTAGATCACAAAAATATCTTTTGAATGAAAATGCTTGGGCCTTTGATTTAATACATCGTTCTCTAGAAAGGCTGCCCTATGCACCATCAAAGGTGTACTATAGCTGATCTTTCTTTATCGCACAAATAGAGGAAATAAGTGAATGACAGAAAAGTCAGCTGACAACAGAACTATTTCCAGGAAGAAAAACAATAGGTCAAAACTTAGAGTCAGGGATGCTTGGGTGGCTCGGTCCATTTAGCGTGTGCCTTCAGGTCAGGTCATGATCTCTAGGCCCTGGGATTGAGCCCTGCATTAGGCTTCTTGCTCAGCAAGGAGCCTGCTTCTCTCTCTCCCTTTGCCCATCCCAGCCCCACTGCTGATGCTCTCTCTTTCTCTCTCAAATAAGTCAATAAAATCTTTAAACAAAACAAAACTTAGAATTGTCAATGTCTATACCGAGAGAAAGTAGACTCACACTCTAGACACTGCCATTTTAGATGAAGAAAATTATCTGCAAAAATGGGATTAAGACATTTGTAACATTTATACTGGAAACATTGCAATTTTAATGTCCAATAACCAAAAAAGGGCATATATAGATTGTCAAAACTTTGTTCAATAGGATATTATATACTGATAAGGAATAAACATATAATCTGAGTGAAAAGAGAAAGTCCTCCAAAACAATGTATATTTAACATTATTTTATAAAGCTTAAGAACAAGTAGACCAAAGTAATTTATTATTTCAGCATATATATGTATACACACATTATTTAATATATGTGTGTATATATTGTGTATAAATAAAATAAAATAAAAAGATATAAAATAGCAATATATACACACATTATTTAATATATGTGTGTATATATTGCTATTTTATATCTATATCTATATCTATATCTTATATATGTAACAATTTAATAAAAAAACAAATACAAAATTTAGGATAATGTTTACCTACCTCTGCGGAGAGAAAAGGGGATGAAATAGGAAAGGAACATATTGGTAGATGCAAATTCGGACAATATCCCAGTCCTTAAGTTCGGTTATTCATTATAAATTTTTACTTTGTCATTATCTCTATATGTATAAAAAATAATATTTTATGAATAGATATGTATTTATATACACATACTGCATGCACAACATATATATGTGTATATAACCATAAAATATTCTTTAAACAAAAATAAAACAAAATAAAAATTTCAGCAATAAAATGTGTTATTTCTCCAAAATATGGAAATGAGGTATGTTTAAAGCTCCATAGTCATAATTCCCAGTAAAGGAGGATTTTTTGTATAGGCAATAATCAATCAATGAGCACATTGCATCTGGAAGATAGCATTTATGCCCCAATCTGTGTTTGGTATAATTCAGTTGATATCTTTTCATAAATGTCTAGAGCATCCAATATGCAACACTTAGTACAATACCAAAGAAATACTCACTTCAGTGTTTTTTCCCTGATAAAGGATCAGGCAATCTAGATGTTGACATAAAATATTCCTATCAGTTTATATTACAAAGCATTTATGCAGCAATATTATACAATCCAGGTTGTTTTGAGACTGCTGACTTTCCTTACTGTTTTCCAAAACACAAAACATTCTGATTCCTCACAATTATTTATATATATATACACATATGTATATATATACACACACACATATATATGTACACATATATATATATGGAAGTGTAGAATATATCCCAGTAATCTAAATTGAGTAAGGCAAACTGGACTCTGCTACTATTTGTGTCTCAGAAATTCCAACTACTCCTGATTATATCACGGGATGCTAACCAAATGTGCATTTTTCAATGTTTCCTCACATCTACCACCAAAAACTCTCTCTCTCTCTAAAATTTTATACATTGATGCTCAAATTCTGCTGGGAGAGTCAGGATAATTATCGTTGCTTCTGCAGTTACAAATCTACTACATCGATTTCAGCCAAAAGATACACATCTCCAAAAAATCTCCAAAAGCCATTTCTCTTCTATGCAACACCCTGACCTAATTATCCAGGATGACGAGGGTTCCCTAAGTGGGATGTTAGCCATGAAAGAAACTACCTCAAGTCTTTCAGGCCCCTAGTGTTGTAGCTGTTAAAAATTTGGGGATCTCATGTATCTAAGAATATCCTCTATTTATCTTCTCAGTAAAATGTACATATCCGTATACACCAAATTTGTCTTGACCTTCAGGGACTTACACATTTCTGAAGTTCATTCATAGATGAAGGATCTGTAGGTTTATGCTGTGGCGGATTGCACGCCCAATGCCCACATCTTCTTTGAGCCAACACGAGTAATAAAGGTGAGATTTAGACTGAGTGTTTAACATCATTTGTTTGAATGACCAAAGCAACCTCCTGTCTGATCTCTCTACAGTCCCACCAACCTCTGTCCCTCGAGCTGCCTCAGTAATGATCTCTTGAAAACAAAGATTTAATCATTTAATACCCACCATTCCCTACCGAAAAAAATTTAAAAACATTTTATCACCATTAAAAATAATAATAATAAAAATAAAAAATAAATAAACCTTGGTAAAAGCATGTAAGACCTTTGGTGATAGAGCCCCACCTACCTTTTGTGTTTTCTCTTTCCCTCTGCCCATCAGACCCTATATCCTCGGCACTTTGTCATGCAAGCTTATACTCTAAGCCTTTGTATATTTGTTACCTCTGCCTGGAGTATCATCCTCTGAATTCATTCTCAGGTAAATTATTATTTACCCACCTTTCTAAGCCTCAGCATGGGTTTCAACTCTTTCACTGAGCCCTCTCTAGCTGCCCCCACAGTGTTTCAAATGCTCTTCTACTTGGCCTCCAGATAAACCCATGCAATCTTCCATTACAGCATTTATCAAACTGCCCTACTGCACCAGTCTCCCTCTGCAGACTGCGAGGTTCTCTTGCATATACTGGGTTTTTGTTACTTAATCTACAGTGACTTCAAAGGTATTCTAGACATAGTAGAAAAAAAATCCTCATGTGGAATGAAAAAAAAAATAGCTGTCAGGAACAATGTAGTTTATAGAAAAAGGAACGGAACTAGTTATCTGAAGACTTTTTGTGGTCTGGAATCTGCTATTAATTCACTGCAAACTCTTCAGGAAGTCTTTTTTTTTTTTTTTTGAGTTTTCTTTTCCTTTATGGAAAAATGACATCATTGGACTAAACGCTCTCAAAGGCCCCTCTCAACTCTAAATTTCAATTTTTATAAAGCTTTCTGCTTAGTTTCTCCATCTAGCTAGGATATGCGTTATTGGTGTGTTATATGATTTGAAGAGAGAAGGAAGAAGAAGAAAAATTGAATTACATGTACTCAACCAGAAGACACCCAACAATGTCCTCTGGTAACATTGATAATAAGCTTCCCCCCCCCCCAGTTATTTTTTCCTACTTTGAAGCAAAAATAAGACTCAATTTTCATTATATGTTCTTGGTCATTTTTAAAGTTATATTCCTCAATTTTTTTTTCTTACACAATTATTTAGATTCTTAAAATGATATTTCTGACAGAAAATGAAATACGCATATTCCTATCATAAAGCTTAAAATGAGGACGAGGACCTTGTCTATTTTGCTAACTAGCGCCAGACATGTATGGTTGTTCAGTAAATATTTAGCGAATGACAAGTATCTCACCAGAATTCTATTCGGATGTACCAAGAAGACCCCAGCTTAGGTGGGATAAGTAATACAGAAGAATTTCATTATTTTGTTACACAGTGTTTCAAAATATGTGTTTGGATATGGGCTAGGTAGCCTGGGTGGCTCAGGTCATGATCTCAGGTCCTGGGATGGAGTCCCAGGACTCCATCCATTTTTGAGTTTTTGAGAAAACTCAAAAAAAAAAAAAATCCTGTCTTTAGATTTAAAAAGTACTAAATCAGTTTAATCCTGGACCTCCCCCCCCCACCCCCGCCACACACACACACACAAAAAGCAGACCAGGTGAATTACAGAGACAAATGAGAAATAGTTGGTATTCAGGGAAGATATCAGAAAAGAGGTAGGATATGAGCTCATTCTTGAAAGAGGGTTGCAGTTTCAGTAAACGAAAGGAAGGGGAGGGCATTTGTGGCAGAGAGAAATGCATGGCAATCCCTTTATAAAGAAAGGGATTGCTAAGCTTATCTGGTTACTCTTATTTGACAGAGAGAGAGAGAGATCACAAGTGGGCAGAGAGGCTCACAAGGGGAGAGGGGCAGTCTCCCTGCTAAAAGCAGAGAGCCCCATGCAGGACTCCATCCCAGGACCTGAGATCATGACCTGAGCCAAAGGCAGAGGCTTAACCCACTGAGCCACCCAGGTGCCCCTTACCTAGTTACTCTCACTGAGTTTTAGAATGCAAGTTGGAAAACAATCAAGGAAAGAAAATTCCAATTATTATTTTTAAAAGTACCTGTTTAAGATGGCTATCAGACACATGAAAAAATGTTCATCATCACTAGCCATCAGGGAGATTCAAATTAAAACCACATTGAGATACCACCTCACACCAGCTAGAATGGCCAAAATCAGCAAGACAGGAAACAACGTGTGTTGGAGAGGATGTGGAGAAAGGGGAACCCTCCTACACTGTTGGTGGGAATGCAAGTTGGTGCAGC